>JAVYIG010017143.1:0-27678 GCA_035222895.1 Strongylocentrotus droebachiensis
CGGGCATTTGTACTGGAAAATATTGCACGCTTTCTCATAAAAGAGCGTGCAATAATATAGGCTCAGTAAATGAAACACCGCGCATGACGAATCATTTGATTAAGATCTGGGAGTGAGTATGATACACTTTGTTTGCGAGATCATGGTTAGTGATTTTCCACATAATTATGTTCACAATGTAGGCCTAGGCCGAATACGAGGTCGGTGTTATTTCCTGTTATTTTGATCTCTCATGGTCTTTCTTTCCTCATCCGGAAGAGGTCACCTCAGATGATCTAGGGGTTAACAGAGTCTACAAAAGTTCCACAGAACTATTAAAAGGTATATGAAAACCAAAGAGAGAGAGAGAGAGAGATTGAAAGAGGGAAGGTGGAGAGAGAAAGTGAGGGTGAGAGAGTGGGATATAGAGAGAGGGTCAGAGAGAGAGAGAGAGAGAGAGAAAGAATAAGGAAATATTGCCTGACGAAGTCTACGTAATCAGAACAAATTAATTATAGATTGGAATAAGAAAGAGAAGAAATGGTAGAGGTAACATAATTTTCATATATATTTCAATGTATACTGCTGTTTTTTGCTTTGTGAAGAGTGATTTTGTAATACTTGGTGTTTTTAAATGTAAATGAAACTGATCTTTTTCTGTCTCCTAAAACCTAAAACCACCTTATCTTTCATTATACCCTCTCTTATTTATCAATATAGTCTGTTGAGAGCCAGAAGTGCATGTTAACTCTGTGTTAAAGTAAAATGAGTTAACACCCTTTTGGTTCCAAACAGAGTTACCGTACGTACTCTTTCTCTAGTTATTTATCTTTTTTTTTTCTCTCTCTCTCTCTTTTTCTTCTCTCTCATACTGCTTTCAAACTGGCTTCTATCGGAGTCACACCGATGCGAATACCAATTGATGTTTCCTTATTTCAACAAAGGTAAAACCACCGTTTTCCCTGCCGTCGCTTTCATACTGCCGTTGAAATTCACTCGCTGTGGCGAGCCCTTGCCGGAAGTGAAGAATTATTACGTAATTATTAAGCTAGTTAAGATAATGCGCGCGTACACTTCGATACTTCCGAACGCATTCATATACTGAGGGCCCCCCCCCCCCCACCCCCACCCCCACTGAACGACTTTTCGACCGGCGCGATTTTCAAATTTTCTGGAGCAAAAAAAAAGAAAAAAGTTGGGCCCCCTCCCCTAAGAAATCCTTGATCCGCGACTGGCTAGCATGCAGCATGTTCAAACATAAGTCAGCAAACACAGCTGGTTACGATCAAGCGCGCGTACACTGCGACATTTGTCCTTTTTAATCGCTGTTTTCTCCCAAACGCTTTCACAGTGGCAGTTTTATCGGTGTCACGCCGATAGAATGAGAATTTCTGCTGCTTTTGAGCATGATAATTTAATCGCCTATTCTCTTCTTTTCATCGGCTATTTAATCGCCCTTTTCTCCTCTGTAGCATTCATAGTGGCCGTTTCATCGGATGCGTCCGGATGCATCCGATGAAAATCAGGCCAGTTTGAAAGGGATATCACACACACTCTCTTAATACTCGTGTCAAACATATGAACACAACCATGGACACTCATATACACTCATATACGCTCATCTGCTGACACCATTTGCAACTTGGATTTAAGTTGTATGTTGCGATCCGTTGCTACGGACAACCAATATCATGTACACAGTGAATGTAATGTAACATGAAATTCATACCACTTTGTTAAAAAAAGAATAAACTAAAACCACGTTTATCTTCATTCTAGTACATGAAGATTATATACCTTCTTGTACTTTCCCTTCAATTCAAGTCTATTACCAAACAAAAACAAAGGAGGGATGGAAATAGAGCCTATGGAAAATGTAGAATTGAAGGGGGTCCTGCATTGAAAACGTTACTGTCTGGTGGGAGGGCGGGGGAGGCAAATGTTAACAAAATCAGTGGCGTCAAATGCAAACATGAAAAGAACAAGGCAACATTGAAATTTCATTGAAGAGGGGCACAATATGAAAGATCATTGGAGACGAGGCGAGAATGATTAATTATTTGAGCACTAACATTATGAAAATACCACTTGTTAAGTGGGCTAAATGATCTTTGCAATTTGATTAATAACCATTGATAAACGAAAAAATAAAACATAAACAAAACAAGAGGTCCAAAATAGATTAAGGTAAAGGTGCAGTGGGGTCATTATTTTTGCCTTCATATATATACTAAACTGAGATTTGTTAATGTATTTTCCATCCTGGTGACAGTTTCTGTTCCCCAAGTTTACCCTTTCAAAATTTATTTACCCCTCCCCCTAACTCTGACATTAGTTCTACACGTTTAGTTCAGGTCGATCGTAACGCATGCGCATTGTCTAAATCAGCTAAGAAGAGCCCCTGCCCTCAGCCTAGTCTCACTGTGCAGACACTGTTACTCACAGCGACTTACAGGACATAGTATGCCTAGTACAAGTATGCCTGCAGCAAAGATAGTACACTTTGTTTGTGAGATCACGGTTAGTGAATTTCCCCATATTTTTACAATGTAGGCCTAGACCGAATACGAGGCGGGTGTTATTTCCTGTTATTTTGATCTCTCATGATCTTGCTTTCCTCATCCGGAAGAGGTCACCTCAGATGATCTAGAGGTTAACAGAGTCTACACAATTTCCAGAGAACTATTAAAAAGGTATATGAAAACCAAAGAGAGAGAGGGAGAGAGATTGAGAGAGGGAGGGTGGAGAGAGAAAGTGAGGGTGAGAGAGTGGGATATAGAGAGAGGGTCAGAGAGAGAGAGAGAGAGACAGAGACAGAGACAGAATAAGGAAATATGGCCTGACAATGTCTACGTAATCAGAACAAATTAATTATAGATTGGAATAAGAAAGAGAAGAAATGGTAGAGGTAACATAATTGTCATTGTATACTGCTGTTTTTTTGCATTGAGAAGAGTTATTTGTTATACTTGGTGCTTTTAAATGTAAATGAAAAGGATCATTTTCAGTCTCTTAAAACCACCTTATCTTTCACTATACCCTCTCTTATTCATCACTATAGTCTGTTGAGAGCCAGAAGTGTGTTAACTCTGTGTTGAAGTATTACGAGTTAACGCCCTTCTGGCTCCAAACAGAATTACCGTACGTACTCTTTCTCTAGTTATTTACCTTTGTTGTTCGCGCTCTCTCTCTATGTCTCTCTATGTCTCTCCCACACTCTCTCTTTCTCTCTCTCTCTCTCTCTCTCACACACTCTCTCTCTCTCTCACTCTCTTTCTCTTTTTCTCCCTGTCCCACACTCTCTCTTTCTTTCTCAGTCTCTCTCTCTCTCTTTCATACTCTCTCTTTCTCTTTTCTCCTTTTCTCTCTCTTTTTCTCTCTCTCTCTCTCACACACTCTCTCTTTCTCTCCCTCTCTCTCTTTCTTTCTATGTCTCTCACACACTCTCTCTTTCTCTTTTTCTCTCTCATTCCGGCTTTCTCGTGTCAAACATAATAATAATCACAACAATGCACACTTATCTACGCTCATGTAAATGCTGCCTGCCACCATTTACAATTTAGATTTAAGTTGTATTTTGCGAGCATGTTGCTACGGACAACCACAAACATGTATATGATGAATGTAATGTAACAAGAAAAACATAATAAACCAAAACCATGTTCATATTAGTTTTAGTATATCAAGAGTATATATATATTTCCAATCAATTTGGTTTACTTTCCCTTCAATTCAAGTATATTATCCCCCCCCCCCCTCACCCTACACAAAGTGACATAAGCATACATAATGAAGTAGAAAAGTAGACAGCAATGCAAATGTAAACGGCAATTAGATATTTGAGCTGGAGAAAATATTATTGATGCATAACAGCCAATATTCAAGAGCGGAAAAACAACACAAAATTCATTTAAAACATATCACTTTATTTAAAAAAAGTACTTATATAGCGGGTCCATCAAACTTTCTCTGACTCTGAATTTAGGCCTATTATTAAAAGACGTAGATTTAAGGCCTAGTCAAAGATTAATCAATACTTTATTCAATGCAACTTATCAATGTTTGCACTATTTGCAATATATAATATATGTTATGTTATAAAACAAAGCTTCCGTGTGTTATTTATAATTATCGCTACGTTAATTAGCATTGGTTCAGTATAAGTTTGATAACAACATTGGTAAATGAGTTATAAACTGAAATTGACCTAGTCTAATAAAAGCAAGTAAACACACGTGTATAAACCTAGAGGAAGTGTCGTTTATAACACCTGTGTGTAGAAACAAAGATCGTAGGTTCGAGCCTCAGCACTGCAGGTATGTCTTCAAACAAAACATTTTATCTGTATCGCTTCTTTAGCTCCACTGAGGTTTATTTGGTGGAATGTCTTTCTAAGTTTCGAAACAAGAGACCCTATTTTATGCGATATAAACAAAAAGCACACGTTATGCGTTTAAAAAAAAATGTTCTTAATGAGTGTAATTGGTTGTCCGACCGACTTTGAGGCAATTATACCAAATTTTGTCAATATTTTAGCTCAGTTGTTATAGTGAAAATGCGATTGATTGTGCTTTCCACATAGCCCAAGTCTGCAATGGGGATTGCCCAAAGTTGGTCGTCCATATATTAATTTCCCTCGATTGGGCTTTATTTTCATTTGATACTTTTAAGGATGTCCTGTTCTCATGAGACATGTAAGAGGTAGGATATGACGTCACATTGTTACAGACGAAGAAAATCATATGATCCCTAGTGGACCATGTTTATAATGACGTCATGTTTATGTTGGTGTCATCGAGTGAGGTCATGTAAAGAGGCAAGGATATGACGTCACATTGTTACAGAAGAAGAAAATCATATGATCCCTGTGGACCATATTTATAATGACGTCATTTATATGTCGGTGTCATCTGGTGACGTCATACTTGCGTAGGTAGGATTCTCAAAGCCCTCATCCGTATGGACTACGGGAGCCTGTTATAAGAAAAGAAGAAAAAAACAGATGGCCGATACATTTTGGAGTATAACAATGAAAATGATGTGATGTAACAGCATACAACTATGCCATTCATCACTCTTACATGGAACTAGGCTTTAAGAACGCTTACTCATCGTGTGTATACTCTGTCTCTCAATATTTATTATAGAGAGGTCAAAATAAATTTCAAGTTTACTGGCTTTGATCGACCCTTGGAATAAACAGGCGGACACTATACATCATATAATACTACACACCACTGAGTGTTTCGATTCATATCAACTTTGTTTTAAATATGAGAGAATGAATGCAGACGTACTATTTTCAATATCCTTAAACGAACATAAGAAGGCGCGCATGTCAATGGTTTAAAATACAAATGAAGTATACTGTTTATTTATGTTGGTGAGAAATTACAATACATAAAGGAGGCCTGAAATATCTTTTGAGATGGATAAATCAAGGATCATTAGGTATAATTATCAGGCCTATTTTGTTATCCTTTCAAAATCATTCTTATGTTGTAACAAAGGAGAATGGGCGTGGCATCATCACATCAACACTATTCTTCAACCTATAACACGATCGCAAATACTTATGTGAACTTGAAATCAACCTATTCTAATAGCTGATGCGTCACCTATTGTAATGCACGAACATGATAATGACGTATTACGTAACCTGAACATTATTTATATGGGTGGTATTCTCGAAAGAGGACTAACTTTAGTCCATGATTTAATCCCCCGACTAAGTATGGAATGCCAAGTGTCCATATTAATATATTTTTGAATAATTCGAGATGTATCTAAATTAGCATGATAACATAATTATTTATTAGTTATATTGTCGTTCATTAATTATGATATTACATTTTATTGTAATTTAGTGACAGATTAAATTATTCAAAAACATATTCAAATGGACACTTGACATGCCATACTTAGTCGAAGGATTAAACTATGGACTAAAGTAAGTCCGCTTTCGAGAATACCACCCATTCACACCGGGGGATTAAACCATGGACTAAAGTAAGTCCGCTTTCGAGAATACCACCCATTCACACCGGGGTATTAGACCATGGACTAAAGTAAGTCCGCTTTCGAGAATACCACCCGTTCACACCGGGGTATTAAACCATGGACTAAAGTAAGTCCGCTTTCGAGAATACCACCCATTCACACCGCGGTATTAAACCATGGACTAAAGTAAGTCCGCTTTCGAGAATACCACCCATTCACACCGGGGTATAATGTTGCCCATGACTTGATTTTTTGAAAATAGTTTTCAATAATGCTTGAGCAAGAACAAAACGAGACTTACAAAGGACTGGTCACGTGTTTACAATACATGTCTATACCACTTAGAAACGAGACTAAAGGGGCTTTCACACCGGGCCTTGCGTAGAGTTGCGTACCGACTACGCCGATCGTACGCAACCCTACGCCGATCGTACGCAAACCTACGCCGGCCTACGCAAATGTACGCGGAGGGACGCGAATGGGTACGCGAGATGAACGCAAACAATTAAACATGTTTAATTTTTTTCGCGTACCTTCGGCGTAGACACTTTACGCAGAAAGTACACAATGTGTACGCAAGTCTACGCAACACTACGCAACTGTATGCCAAGGCTACGCAACTGTACGCCAAGCCTACGCAATCCTACGCCAGTCCGACGAAGCATTAAAAACGTATAAAGACGTCATAGATCCAACTTGCGCGCAGCCTAGCCACAATGACTGCTTGATCCCTGATGGACTTATCATTACTATTCCTGCAGTGCTACATTTTATTCGTCCCGCTCGACTCTATTGTCGCTGCTGAACTATATCTGCAGAATTTAATTATTTCTGCTTTAAGTACTGCAACAATGCCAGGAATAAAGGCCAATGGTTGTGGTCGAGGCCACTTGTTTCCATCCCCTAGAGTATCTGGGCACACGAGAACTTCGTCAGATAGTTCATCGATTATTGCCTGGCACACTTGTGGGATAAACACAGAAATAGTGTTATGGGCAACTCGGAATCCATATTGAAGTGTTTTGTAGCTGTTGCCGGTGGCCAGAAACCTCTACGTGACAGCCAGTTTTAAACCAGGTTCCAGAGACTTCCTGTAGTTAGTATCTCGTTTGGTAATCCTCGGTGCAATTCGTGTCAGAAGTTCATGGAAATCCTGTGGTCCCATCCGCATGAAATGTGTAAATGCCGAAAAATCCTCAGCATGCAGTTCTTTCATCAGCTGTTCATATTGCCCATGCAGGGGCCTGCGCTGGATCCAAGGTTTTACTCACACACTTCTTCTTCTTCTTCTTCTTCTATCTTCTTTCCTTCTCTGTTCTTGTTCTTCTCCTAAGCGTTCATGTTCTACCACATGACTAATTAGTCTTTCCAGGGCATCCAGATGCTGGAGTATTGTACCTTTTTGCCGAGGGTCCAAACAACTCATGATCCTTTTCTGCCTGTGTTATTACAACAGTCATCTGTAATTCAAACAGCAGTGATGTGTTCTGGACAGCAGACAGCAGTGGATTGAGGGCAGAAAACTAGGTTTATAAAGCACCAATGCCTACACTCGCGGCTCCTACGAGCGTATATTGCATTTTTACATGGCACTTTCGCACACAGTAAGCAACCGTACGCAACCGTAAGCAACCCTACGCCAGGCCTACGCAATCATACGTAACCCTACGCCAATTGCATACGCCATAGGTACGCGGTGCCTACGCACAGGGTACGTAACTATACGCCATCGTACGCAAGCCTACGCATAACCTACGTAGGGACTACGCCGAAGCATCAATTTATTCATGAGTACGCAGCTTAACTTCGGCGTAGTCGGTACGTAACACTACGCAACTCTACGCAGATCCGATGTGAAAGGGGCTTTACAAAGGACTGGTAACGTGTTTACAATACATTTCTATAACACTTAGAAATGAGGCTTACAAAGAACTGGTAACGTGGTTTTATTTCTACCGCACTTTTCTCCATGTCTCTCAACACAATCTGAACAAATGAAAACATAAAAGATTGTTTGGCAACATTTTATGGAAAAGTAAAATATAAATATGACTTAGCAAACGGAAGTAGTTTATAAAAAGAACTTGCACACAATCATCATTTTTTTCATTAATAGCAAAAGGTAGAAGTAGTAGTGGTAGTAGTAGTAGTAGCAGTAGTAGTAAAAGTAGTAGTATGACTAGTAGTAGTAATAGTAGTAATGTTAGTGGTCGTAGATGTAGTAGAAGTAGCAGCAGTAATAATAGTAGTAGTAGTTACGTGTTACTTGTAGAGATAATCCCGATGGCAGCTATCATACAGCTAAACTGGGATGTTTTAGTAGTAGTAGTAGTGATAGTAGACAGGGGCGGATCCAGCTGGCGGCAAGAGGGAGGGGGGGGGGCGAATATTGAGAAAACATTTAGCGGCGGATCAGCCAACAGGCGGGGGTGGGGGTGGAGGGGGGGGGGGAGCGGGGTAAGAGCATAAGCGGGGGGGGGGGACATTTGTTTTCTTTTTTTACAGGGGGCCTCTTTTGTTCTTTGTTTTAAAAAAAAGGGTAACATTTACGTTACTATCCTAATTTGTTTACCGTTTTGGTGGTTTAGGGGGGCCGGGCTAGAAGAATCGGCCCGTGGATTCGCGCCTGGTAGTAGTATTAGTAGTATTAGTAGTATTAGTAGTAGTAGTAGTAGTTGTAGTAGAAGTAGTTGTAGTAGTAGTAGTAGTAGTAGTAGACGTATATAGTAGAATAATTACGATAATTATTGTTATTACTTTGTTGTAATTGGTGTTCGCAGTTATTGTTCGTTTTGCCGTTGTTGTTGTTGTTAGTTGTGTTTTTATACTACTGATAATATAATTCATTCTTAATGTTTATAGTTTATACTTACATCTCCCCCGAGTCCGTCTGGGTCATAGGTGGGGTTTTCCATGTTAGTATGAAGGGCTTCTATCTCCAGCTTATAACTACACAACAAAGAAAGAAACACTTGTCAATGTAACAAATTTACTCTTTTTTGTTAATAGACCATTCTCGTAATGTAACCAAATATAACGCACAAATCTTTGTAAAGTGCCTCGTTACAAATGATTTCGTTTACCTTCTAAGAAAGATTGTATTTCAATAATCAGAATGCGAATTGCTTACATGATATTATCGCTAGGGAAGACAAACTATAAGGCTTGTCCTACTGGAAAACAGTTATTCCTAACAGGTGAATAAAATAGTTTTGTACCGAGACACTTAACCACTAAATTGGTTACATTACAAAAATGGCCTATTGGGGCTAGTACATTCACACTGGACACAAATAACGACATGCCACAAGAGTTTGGTAGCAGTTTAATTACACAAACTTGTCATTACAACCCGTCCCGGTATCTCTCCTAGTAGGATATACATGACCACTATTTTATATGGTGGCCCTGAAGGGACATCGCGAATAGACTAAATCGTGAAAAATTGGCGATAAAATTCACGATATCGTCAATTTTATCGTGAATAATTGACGATAAAATTCACGAAATTGACGATATCGTCAATTTCGTCGTGAAAAATTGGCGATAAAATTCACGATATCGTGAACTTTATCGTGAAAAGTTCACAATAAAGTTCACGATAAAATATATATTATATATATATAAAATATATATTATATATATATAAAATATATATTATATATATATTATATATTATATTATATAATGTATATTTTATCGTGAACTTTATCGTGAACTTTTTTCTCCTGGCTGGGGCAGTACTCTGACACGTGACTGAAGAATAGTACAAGTTGCCGATAGTCATTAGGGACTTTTAGAATGAGTAGACGAGAACACGACGTACGCCGACTGATCATGCGTGTCAACGTACTCAACTTCCCATGTTGACTACAATTAGGAATCTTTTAGATTGCACTCGACGATAAACATGCATGCAGGAAGTAACACTATGAATTACATGACAGACAAAGAAAGAGGACAAAATATACAGTTCCTCATTCTACCCTCAACAATAGGCCATTTTCTTAATGTAACCAAATTTAATGCATAGGTCTTTGTGAAGTGCCTCAATACAAATTATTTCATTCACCTGATAGGAATAGTAGTATTTCAATAGTCAGAATGCAACTGCATATATTAAGTGTTGCTAGGTAGGTTAAGCCATAATGTTTGTCCAACGTGGCAACAACTAATGTATGCAGTTAGGATTCTGTCTAATGAAATACTATTATTCTTATCAGGTGAATGAAATAGTTTGTATTGAGGCACTTCACAAAGACCTATGCATTCAATTTGGTTACATTGCGAAAATGGCCTATTGCTGTGGTAGAACATCCCTTCACTGCTATTATGTAAAAATGTGTAGAACAGGTGAATATGCATGTGACACTTGTTCTACACATTTTTACATAATAGCAGGGAAGGGATGTTCCTTTGTCTACCTGAGGAACTGTATATTTTATGCGCACGCGGCATATACTAGTACCGTACTAGATTTAGGAAAATCAAGGTTGACGCATTCTCGATCGCCGACTGAGACGACGTGACGCATGCGCAGTGCCTTAAAAGGACGTCACACGTTGCAGTCAAAGCTGTAAACGTGCAAATCTAAAAGTCCCTATTATTTGGAGGTTGAAGACGACTTAATTGTGACGAGACGTTTTAACCTGTAGATCTAGATCTACTTCTACGAGTTTTATCATGATTTCTGTGAAAATGGTAGGTTTTAACTTTAAATTATGATTTTCGTTGTATTTTATCTTAGGTTTATCTTTAGGTTTTCTTCCAGGAATAGGGACTTTTAGATTTGCACGTTTTCAGCTTTGACTGCAACGTGTGACGTCCTTTTAAGGCACTGCGCATGCGTCACGTCGTCTCAGTCGGCGATCGAGAATGCGTCAACCTTGATTTTCCTAATTCTAGTACGATACTAGTATATGCCGCGTGCGCATAAAATATACAGTTCCTCAGGTAGACAAAGGAACATCCCTTCCCTGCTATTATGTAAAAATGTGTAGAACAAGTGTCACATGCATATTCACCTGTTCTACACATTTTTACATAAGAGCAGTGAAGGGATGTTCTACCACAGCAATAGGCCATTTTCGTAATGCAACCAAATTTAATGCATAGGTCTTTGTGAAGTGCCTCAATACAAACTATTTCATTCACCTGTTAAGAATAATAGTATTTCAATACACAGAATCCTAACTGCATACATTAGTTGTTGCCACGTTGGACAAACATTATGGCTTAACCTACCTAGCAACACTTAATATATGCAGTTGCATTCTGACTATTGAAATACTACTATTCCTATCAGGTGAATGAAATAATTTGTATTGAGGCACTTCACAAAGACCTATGCATTAAATTTGGTTACATTAAGAAAATGGCCTATTGTTGAGGGTAGAATGAGGAACTGTATATTTTGTCCTCTTTCTTTGTCTGTCATGTAATTCATAGTGTTACTTCCTGCATGCATGTATATCGTCGAGTGCAATCTAAAAGATTCCTAATTGTAGTCAACATGGGAAGTTGAGTACGTTGACACGCATGATCAGTCGGCGTACGTCGTGTTCTCGTCTACTCATTCTAAAAGTCCCTAATGACTATCGGCAACTTGTACTATTCTTCAGTCACGTGTCAGAGTACTGCCCCAGCCAGGAGAAAAAAGTTCACGATAAAGTTCACGATAAAATATACATTATATAATATAATATATAATATATATGTAATATATATGTTATATATATATAATATATATTTTATATATATATAATATATATTTTATCGTGAACTTTATTGTGAACTTTTCACGATAAAGTTCACGATATCGTGAATTTTATCGCCAATTTTTCACGACGAAATTGACGATATCGTCAATTTCGTGAATTTTATCGTCAATTATTTACGATAAAATTGACGATATCGTGAATTTTATCGTCAATTAGTTACGATAAAATTGACGATATCGTGAATTTTATCGCCAATTTTTCACGATATAGTCTATTCGCGATGTCCCTTCAGGGCCACCATAATTTTATACCCATATATTCCAATAGTATACCATTCTGAAACCTTTCTTTTTTATCTAAAATTATGGAACGTTCAGATTTATGGCACATGTAATTTAATGAAATGAACATTATTATGAACAATCAATTACTAGTAAGCAGACTAGTGAACTAATTCTGCAGCTGTAAAATGCTTTTTAAATGTACCGGGCCAAGAAAAAAAAAGTTCTTGCATTTCCATTACAAAGAGATTAATATCACGACGTAGCAAAGATAACATTATTGCAGGAAAAAGACGGTCATAATCGACTCCTAGAGCCCTGAATAAAACTAACCATGAGCGTCTTTAAGTAATGAACCAAGCAACGATCACCAGTAAGATGACGGCTAAACTAACCTTGAGCGTCTTTTAGTAATGAACCAAGCAACGATCGCCAGTAAGATGACTGCTAAACTAACCTTGAGCGTCTGTTAGTAATGAACCAAGCAACGATCACCAGTAAGATGACGGCTACACTAACCTAGAGCGTCTTTTAGTAATGAAACAAGCAACGATCACCAGTAAGATGACGGCTAAACTAACCTTGATCGTCTTTTAGTAATGAACCAAGCAACGATCACCAGTAAGATGACGGCTACGATCCCGCCAGTCACCCCAAGGGCTATAGCTAGAGGCTCTGTAACCACATAAAAAGGGTGGGGTGATTTATGACGTAACCTATGCATTTATGGTTTACTCTTCCCCATATACAAAGAACACAACATATGATAATAGCGTACATACGTATTCACTCCCATCATTAACATGATCAATATAACTTCCATGATTAGTATGACATTTAAATATCCCTTTGCTTAACTATGTAAGTAACATGTCTCTTAGATCAAAAGAGTCCAACGAAACAATATAAAGAAGCTTTCATGATTAGGCATTATAGCTGGAAATATGTTTTCTAATGGTTGACATGGTGGATTTATTTAAAGATCATCTTTTGCCCTTTTTTAAACAAAGCAGAGCGGCCAAGCAGGGCATTATTTATACAGAATAATATACTTGAAAGGTCAAACCTATCCTGTATGAACAAGTGATATTTTATCTTCTTACAAGGAATGAAATCAAGTTGTACTTATACATACCAGCCATCTTTTGGCCCCATGTAAGTTGTATTTATACTGTATGATGTAAATTAAAAACTAGACACATATTGTGTACAACATACATACAAACCAGCCCCCTTTTGGCCCTATCTAGGTTGTATTTATACTGTATGATGTAAAATAAAAACTAGACACATATTGTGTACAACATACATACAAACCAGCCCCCTTTTGGCCCCATGTAAGTTGTATTTATACTGTATGATGTAAATTAAAAACTAGACACATATTGTGTACAACATACATACAAACCAGCCCCCTTTTGGCCCTATCTAGGTTGTATTTATACTGTATGATGTAAATTAAAAACTAGACACATATTGTGTGCAACATACATACCAGCTCCCTTTTGGCCCTCTGTAAGTTGTATTTATACTGTATGATGTAAATTAAAAACTAGACACATATTGTGTGCAACATACATACCAGCCCCCTTTTGGCCCCATGTAAGTTGTATTTATACTGTATGATGTAAATTAAAAACTAGACACATATTGTGTACAACATACATACCAGCCCCCTTTTGGCCCCATGTAAGTTGTATTTATACTGTATGATGTAAATTAAAAACTAAACACAAATTGTGTACAACATACATACCAGCCCCCTTTTGGCCCCATGTAAGTTGTATTTATACTGTATGATGTAAATTAAAAACTAGACACATATTGTGTGCAACATACATACCAGTCCCCTTTTGGCCCTCTGTTCGCATCACTGAAATATAAGGGGATATAATAGATTAAGGGTGCGTTTAATCGACACTTTTTCACCCTAGAATCACGGTTTCTAAAGACGTTTAGTTTAAAACGCAATGCGTTCAAGCGATTTTTTCGTCGGTCGTAAAAATAAACGTGTTTGAAAACACAAACATGAAACGCTGAAAAAGATGCGTTTTGTATCATGATTCAAAAGAATCACGGTCGCTAAGGGTGCGTTTAATCGACACTTTTTCACCCTAGAATCACGGTTTCTAAAGACGTTTAGTTTAAAACGCAATGCGTTCAAGCGATTTTTTCGTCGGTCGTAAAAATAAACGTGTTTGAAAACACAAACATGAAACGCTGAAAAAGATGCGTTTTGTATCATGATTCAAAAGAATCACGGTCGCTAAAATTCGATTGAACGGACGGAGTTCTCAATCATGATTGTATGACGAAGCCTCTTCCGGTTTGGGAAAAACCGCGCGCCCGCTTTGCATGCAATTTGCGTTCACTATACCATCGTGGCCTGTTCCGTTATGTTATTCCTTGTTTTTCCTTCTATCATTTTCTCTTTCTGTCTTTCCTTATGTTATTCTTTGTTTCTTCCTTCTATTCTTATGTTATTCTTTGTTTTTTTCCTTCTATCACCTTTTCTTATGTTATTCTTTGTTTTTATCATTCTATCATTTGCTCTTTCTGTCTTTTCTTATGTTATTCTTTGTTTCTTCCTTCTATACTTATGTTATTCTTTGTTTTTACCTTCTATCACCTTTTCTTATTTAATTCTTTGTTTTAAGCATTCTATCAATTTCTCTTTCTGTCTTTCCTTATGTTATTCTTTGTTTCTTCCTTCTATCATCTTCTCTTATGTTATTCTTTGTTTTTATAATTCTATCACTTTCTCTTATGTTATTCTTTGTTTTAATCATTCTGTTACTTTCTCTTTCTATCTTTCCTTATGTTATTCTTTGATTCTTCCTTCTTTCACCTTCTCTTATGTTATTCTTTGTTTTAATCATTCTATCACTTTCTCTTTCTGTTCTTCCTTATGTCATTCTTTGTTCCTTCCTTTTTTCACATTCTCTTTCTGTCTTTCCTTATGTTATTCTTTGTTTCTTCCTTCTATTTTTATGTTATTCTTTGTTTTTTCGTTCTATTACCTTCTCTTTTGTTATTCCTTGTTTCTTCCTTCTATTCTTATGTTATGCTTTGTTCAGTTTTCCTTCTATCACCTTTTATGTAATTCTTTGTTTTAAGCATTCTATCACTCTCTCTTTCTGTCTTTCTGTCTTTCCTTATGTTATTCTTCGATTCTTCCTTCTTTCACCTTCTCTTATGTTATTCTTTGTTTTAATCATTCTATCGACTTTATCTTTCTGTCTTTCCTTATGTTATTCTTTGTTTCTTCCTTCTATCACCTTCTCATTCTTTGTCTTATTATTGCGATCTATGCTCAAAACAGCAGTCGACAGTCGGCCGTAAGCGCGCGCCGAAGTTCCTGGGCCATACTGCGCAGTGTGATGCGCAGTGGTTTGGCTCGCAATGAGCTAGAATCAGCGTTGATGAAAAATCGCTTGAACGCAAACCGCAGTGACCTTGCTTTTTGTAACGGCGTTTTGAATTGTGATTCATGTTTGTGATTCTAGCTTCGAAAATTCGATTGAACGCACCCTAAAATTCGATTGAACGGACGGAGTTCTCAATCATGATTGTATGACGAAGCCTCTTCCGGTTTGGGAAAAACCGCGCGCCCGCTTTGCATGCAATTTGCGTTCACTATACCATCGTGGCCTGTTCCGTTATGTTATTCCTTGTTTTTCCTTCTATCATTTTCTCTTTCTGTCTTTCCTTATGTTATTCTTTGTTTCTTCCTTCTATTCTTATGTTAATCTTTGTTTTTTTTCCTTCTATCACCTTTTCTTATGTTATTCTTTGTTTTTATCATTCTATCATTTGCTCTTTCTGTCTTTCCTTATGTTATTCTTTGTTTCTTCCTTCTATACTTATGTTATTCTTTGTTTTTTCCTTCTATCACCTTTTCTTATATGTAATTCTTTGTTTTAAGCATACTATCAATTTCTCTTTCTGTCTTTCCTTATGTTATTCTTTGTTTCTTCCTTCTATCATCTTCTCTTATGTTATTCTTTGTTTTTATAATTCTATCACTTTCTCTTATGTTATTCTTTGTTTTAATCATTCTGTTACTTTCTCTTTCTATCTTTCCTTATGTTATTCTTTGATTCTTCCTTCTTTCACCTTCTCTTATGTTATTCTTTGTTTTAATCATTCTATCACTTTCTCTTTCTGTTCTTCCTTATGTCATTCTTTGTTCCTTCCTTTTTTCACATTCTCTTTCTGTCTTTCCTTATGTTATTCTTTGTTTCTTCCTTCTATTTTTATGTTATTCTTTTTTTTTTCCTTCTATTACCTTCTCTTTTGTTATTCTTTGTTTCTTCCTTCTATTCTTATGTTATGCTTTGTTTTTTCCTTCTATCACCTTTTATGTAATTCTTTGTTTTAAGCATTCTATCACTCTCTCTTTCTGTCTTTCTGTCTTTCCTTATGTTATTCTTCGATTCTTCCTTCTTTCACCTTCTCTTATGTTATTCTTTGTTTTAATCATTCTATCACCTTCTCATTCTTTGTCTTATTATTGCGATCTATGCTCAAAACAGCAGTCGACAGTCGGCCGTAAACAATTCCAGAAAGCGCGCGCCGAAGTTCCTGGGCCATACTGCGCAGTGTGATGCGCAGTGGTTTGGCTCGCAATGAGCTAGAATCAGCGTTGATGAAAAATCGCTTGAACGCAAACCGCAGTGACCTTGCTTTTTGTAACGGCGTTTTGAATTGTGATTCATGTTTGTGATTCTAGCTTCGAAAATTCGATTGAACGCACCCTAAGAATGTAAACTATACCAACAACAAAAACAACCAGAAACAGTATCACAATTATAAAAAGTATGATCTAAACGCAACAGATTTAAAAGATAAAAATATATTTATATTTGTACTGATAACAATTGGTAGGCATAATTCACCCATACACTATAAACATCACTAATCTACAGTTTTTCTGATTCAAGTTGGGATTAACATGCTCGATGGTTGCATTTGGTATATATGAGATGCATTTGGACAAAACTTAAGAGGATTCTTCTTATTATTATTCTTGATTTCATCCAGGTTTGGAGAACTGCTGGTTTGTATCCTTCGTAGAGTGAGTCAATAGAGAATAGGCAGATAATATAATAGGGGTACATACATGTAGAAGATCACAAGATGTGCTAATAACAGCTTTATACAGGAGCTGCTTCGTTCACAGAAGACCGTTTAAAGTGCATTTCTAGGATGAATATTAGTGATGCGGCATGATAATCCAGGGCCAGGGTAGTAATGGGTGGGTCATCATCCAATGAGGATGAATGTTAGTGATGCGGCATGGTAATCCAGGGCCTGGGTAGTAATGGGTGGGTCATCATCCAATGAGGATGAATGTTAGTGATGCGGCATGGTAATCCAGGGCCTGGGTAGTAATGGGTGGGTCATCATCCAATGAGGATGAATGTTAGTGATGCGGCATGGTAATCCAGGGCCTGGGTAGTAATGGGTGGGTCATCATCCAATGAGGATGAATGTTAGTGATGCGGCATGGTAATCCAGGGCCTGGGTAGTAATGGGTGGGTCATCATCCAATGAGGATGAATGTTAGTGATGCGGCATGGTAATCCAGGGCCTGGGTAGTAATGGGTGGGTCATCATCCAATGAGGATGAATGTTAGTGATGCGGCATGGTAATCCAGAGCCTGGGTAGTAATGGGTGGGTCATCATCCAATGAGGATGAATGTTAGTGATGCGACATGGTAATCCAGGGCCTGGGTAGTAATGGGTGGGTCATCATCCAATGAGGATGAATGTTAGTGATGCGGCATGGTAATCCAGGGCCTGGGTAGTAATGGGTGGGTCATCATCTAATGAAGATGAGATTTGTGGTGACGTCGGCAACGAGATGGAAAGTAACTGATTGTAGTCGGTGTCGAGTGCAAGTTGATAGGCTCTTGATGAAGTCTTCTCTTTCGTCTTTATTTAGGGAACATGCCCCTATCAGATTCGTTTACATGTAAGCAAATGATTTTAATAAGGATGGACAATGGAATGTAAGCAAGGATTGCCCTTGAGCCATCTTACAATGTCAAGATCAAGGTCAATGTCACTGTTATATATTGATATGAGAGTGGTAAAGTGTGACGTCATCAAAAATCTATTTTGAGAATTTCTAATTGTTTTCTTCATTTTCCGAAAGAGCATAACAAATAGTGTCCACATGTCGAAAACCGAATGAATATGTTGAGTATTGGCTGAGATATAACCATCTGAATGAATATTTTTCCTATGTATTGCTCTGGCTCCTAATGAACATTAAAGGGAATGTAGCACGGCACATACTAGTTATAACGCCATCTATGTTGTTGTACACAAACGAATGGACTTGATTAACGGTAGTCAGCGACTTAATCTCTACATGGTCAGCGCACTAGCGTTCGCAAAACAGACCGAAGTTCTCCTCACGCTTCGATTTCGCGTATGTTACACGCACGTGATTGCTGCGGTCGCGTCGTCCGTAGTTGTATTATACCCGATTGGCCCCGAGTAGGGCCACGGGAAAGACACATAGTCTCGTCATGCTACACTCCCTTTAATCCACATTTGCCACTCTCCACCCAGGTGTAAAATTGGTACCTGTTAATGATGAGGTAATAATAATATCAGGGCAGTATGAATTCTGCTATGGTATACTGCTATAGTATAAGACCAAATTATTATTATGCAGGGAATAACTTAGAATATCATAATATATTGCTGTTAGAATCGGCTAAATTCAACCTCTGCTTGTAACATAAGAGTTACTAACCATTGTTCACAGTTGTCTCTGTCTTGGGCTGCTCAGTCTGACCCGATGTGGTGAACGTTGGCTGAGGTGCGCCCTCTGATGCCTTGGGAGTTCCAGTCCCAGAGCCTGTTGTTGACGTCATAGTTGTACGGGGCATTGTGGGTGATGTGCTGGGGAGTTCAACCCTTGCCGTAGGTGGGGTAACTGCAAAGTAATATCACAATGATTGACAGGTATATTAAAGACCGTCACCAGTACTGGGCAAGAAGGGATTAGACCACACAGCGAGCCATCGAGGTCACTGTGACAGGTGGCTATCTCATTAACTCAGCTCTCATTTAACATAAGAAAAAGAGGATCATGGGGGACCAACAGGCACCGATTGGGGAAGTTTTCTATATAGAGGGAGCAAGTAGCTACAAGTATGGCAGTGTGCCTTTAATCTTTCTCCTAATTTGGAGCTGGGTCGACACGAGGTTTGTATGGGTTTATAGGCAGAATTGAGTGATAGTAAGAGTTATAGACTCACATTTACCAACAACCATGGAACAAAATATAACAAATCTTGGCACAGTTTGAAATCATACATGGAAGTGTATGACAATATTCAAACAATTGTGTTCCAGTAAACGTTTGGTAGGCATGTTAATTAAACTGTATGGATGTTTCTTTTTGGGGGACCTAGTTACGAGTTATTTCATTGACTTTTTATTTATAAATGATTTACAATAATTGGTATTTAATCTCAATTCATTACTTGTTACTGTGTTGGGCAAGCCTCGGGCAAGCTTTCAAGAAAAGCCTTTTAATTTAGAAGTATTCATGAATTTGAATATATTACCTAACCAGTTTATTTCTTGTTTACCACCAACACGTAAACCAATCACTTACACACAAAATGAGCCTAGCCCGAGGTTCATAGAGGTTTATTCACATATTACTATAAAACCCACTTAAAATCTAATTAAAGATCGATTTATAAATGACAAAAATAAATTACACGATGCTTTAAAAGTCATTTGATTTTTCCGCGGTATTGTTTTTAGTTTCTTTGTCACTTCATGTATGAACAGGGTATTCTTACCATTACATGTTCGTATGAACAGGGCATTCTTACCATCACATGTTGGTATGAACAGAGCATTCTTACCTTCACATGTTCGTATGAACAGGGCATTCTTACCATTACATGTTGGTATGAACAGGGCATTCTTACCATTACATGTTGGTATGAACAGGGCATTCTTACCATTACATGTTTGTATGAACAGGGCATTCTTACCATTACATGTTGGTATGAACAGGGCATTCTTACCATCACATGTTCGTATGAACAGGGCATTCTTACCATCACATGTTGGTATGAACAGGGTATTCTTACCATCACATGTTCATATGAACAGGGCATTCTTACCATCACATGTTGGTATGAACAGGGCATTCTTACCATTACATGTTGGTATGAACAGGGTATTCTTACCATCACATGTTCATATGAACAGGGCATTCTTACCATTACATGTTGGTATGAACAGGGCATTCTTACCATTACATGTTTGTATGAACAGGGCATTCTTACCATTACATGTTGGTTTGAACAGGGTATTCTTACCATCACATGTTCATATGAACAGGGCATTCTTACCATTACATGTTCGTATGAACAGGGCATTCTTACCATTACATGTTTGTAAGAACAGGGCATTCTTACCATTACATGTTGGTATGAACAGGGCATTCTTATCATCACATGTTGGTATGAACAGGGCATTCTTACCATCACATGTTCATATGAACAGGGCATTCTTACCATCACATGTTCATATGAACAGGGCATTCTTACCATTACATGTTGGTATGAACAGGGCATTCTTACCATTACATGTTTGTATGAACAGGGCATTCTTACCATTACATGTTGGTATGAACAGGGTATTCTTACCATCACATGTTCATATGAACAGGGCATTCTTACCATTACATGTTCATATGAACAGGGCATTCTTACCATTACATGTTGGTATGAACAGGGCATTCTTACCATCACATGTTGGTATGAACAGGGCATTCTTACCATCACATGTTCATATGAACAGGGCATTCTTACCATCACATGTTCATATGAACAGGGCATTCTTACCATTACATGTTGGTATGAACAGGGCATTCTTACCATTACATGTTGGTATGAACAGGGTATTCTTACCATCACATGTTCATATGAACAGGGCATTCTTACCATTACATGTTCATATGAACAGGGCATTCTTACCATTACATGTTCCTGATACAGGGTTCAGATCATCTAATCCAATATCATTTCGGTTCCCATTACCAACTATACCTTAGAACTCAAACTGTAGATCAAAACGAGAATAGGAGGGAGAAAATGTGTTTGATATGAATACTGAGTGACAGAGTAGAAATGATTGTATCGTAGAGGGCAGTATGAAGAAGATCAGCCTAGAGTACCTACATGTAGGTACTCTAGATCAGCCTAAACAGGCTGATCTAAATATTCAAATCTGTATCGAACGCTGTCATATTCTTTATTCTTTTCAATTAATCCACTTGATATCATCTGCGTCTTATCAAATGTACAATTGGGCATTTTCAAAGGGCTAAAAAATAAACTTTACACTTGAATCTTGAAATGATGTAATTTTTATGACTATCATCTTTGACAACGTACTGACAAACAATACAAATAAACCACGCTGCATTACGTTTAAAACATTTATTAACATGCTATTTCATTAAAGAAGATTTTTCAGATGAGATGAGGGCTTATAAGAATAGTCAAAATCTAATGCAAGCAATTATGATTTTATATATTTTGCAAAAACTGACGAATAATTGCGAAAATATAGTATATAAAGTACTTTCAGTAATTGATTTATAAAAGGGCTATTGATGTTCACGATACTGGATGAATAATATTATTCAAGTAACTTTCTAAGAAGGTCGGAAACTTGTAACACGTTCATACCGTTGCAGCTCTGCTGTAAGGTACGGTAGCTTGCAACCAACCAGAAGAGCTCTGTTGACCACTCAGCCTCTAGATTACCTTCATACTACCACCTTCTATTTCATCTCTATACATTTTTATGGGGGAGGTAGAAAGAGGGGGGGGGGGGGTTACAAAGAGAAGTGAAAGTTTATGTAATGAAACAAGCGTACATTTTTAGAAGGATTTTTGAAAAACACTTTAATTATACTCGGGCAAATGTCATCTTCTTTTGTTTTTCTTTGTTTGTTAAGGACTGCAAATTTAGAGGGCCGCCTAGCCCCCCGCCCGCCATGTGACCCACTATAGCTATATTCGTTCATACCCACTTAATCAGCAGCCTTGAAATATCATTTCATTTTCCGAGTAAGACGTGCAGGACCCCCCCCCCCCCCTCATTCAACTGCACACTAAATGGGCTGCCTACGCCACTGTATAAATAGAGAACCTCGACTGTATATCCTAACCTTATATAGCCCCATCCACGGCCGGAGTTGGGGCGAATATAATTATGATCCATACATTCAAATATTATGCTGAGTTTATGATGCATATAGTAATGTTGGAAGTTGTATAGGCCTATCCCATATCGATGAAGTGTAGTAGACTTACAATTTGCTGATTTTGTGTTTGTTTCCAATGCCGCGAACATGATCTGAGGGGGGAGGGGGGGGGGGGGGTGCAGTGGCGGATCCAGGGGGGGGGGCGAGACCCGGGTCCCCTCACATAGAAAAAACACAGGTAAACAAAAAATGAAGATGGGCCCCCTCCCCTGGCGCCCAGGGGGGGGGGGGGGGGGGTGGTGGTTGTTTATCTTTTTCTTCAATTTTCGGTTTCGGAGACAAAACAAAATAAAATTGCTCACTACCCCCACCCCCCCCCCCCCCCCACCCCTGTGTCTCTGCTCTATACCATTCCCGTCACTCGCTCACTCTCTCTAAGTTAGAGTCTAGTCTCTAACCTCTCTTTCTCTCTCTCTCTCTCTTTCTCTGCTCGATACCCTTCCCATTACTCACTCTTTCTTTTCCCTACCCGGTCTCTCTCTCTCTCCCCTCTCTCTCTCTCTCTCTCCCCCTCTCTCTCTCTCCCTCTTTTTTTCTCTCTCTCTCTCTCTTTGATAGGGTCATAAAGAAATTAAAACTAGTATAACAAATCCAAGATCAAACAAACATAGCCTACAGAACACTGTAAGGGTACCATTTGTAGGTGTATGCAGCTTCAAAATTTTGAAATAATATTGAAGAAAGTATAATTCTTCAGGAAGAGCTGAAAACTGAAACTTGATCACGCTAACAACACATATCTTTTATGAGTTCTAGCTTAAAATCTCACCATGTGTCATTTTCGTGGTTGTGTAGTGCCTGGTCACAGGTCTTTTCTTTTCGAAAACCTAATCGTAGCCCAATCTTTCGAAAATTAAGGAACATAGTAATAGGGCGCTCGACAACGATCCCCTTTTAGTCCCGTTGATTATAGGACAGTTTGGCCATCCCGAATTGAGTCGGGCAGAATATGACGAATACTGTTTTGCTGGCCGGGCTAGCATAAAATAAAAGAATACACGCCATGACGTGACCTACTAAAACCAAGTTGGCCAAACTCTGTGTATAGATGGTTTTGATCCTTTCAAAAGATCTTTTAAATATTGAGAAGTCCCCCTTTGTGCACTCCGAATAATCAGTTTCTTCAGCCCCCCCCCCCCCCCGCCCCATCCCAATATATGTATTCTTCTAGATCCACTCCAGGACCTGACCTCAATGAATAATGATTATGTAACTTCCGTGATCACATATCAGTTGCCATCTCTACACATTATGTGTCATGTTATTACAAGAAGACAAAATAGTTTTTTTGGGTGTATATAATTTTCATTCTGTTTTGCTACACTGCATTGTAAATTAATTAATATGATATATATGTTTACAAACAGAATATTTATTTGTTACATTGCATTGTATATTGATTTATATGATTTATATGTCTATAAACAGATTTCTGATGTACATCAATGTAGTTTTAATAGATACAATACATGTCCTCTGAAATAAAATATTTCTCTGAGTAATCCATTTTTTTAAATAAATGTAATCTTCATACTTTTTGTTATTGTTGGATCAAATGGGAATATTGTTCGCCACTACATCACAGTGACATTACCGGTGTGGCCAATTTGAATTTCATTTAAGTGTAGTGATTACAACTCTCAAAATGTCATAGCTGTGATACCTTAGGGACGATAAGAAATGTACCAGTTACACGTTGTTATTATCAACTGCACAATTTTCATGTGGTTTATTACTAAAGCAGTCACAAGGTGGCGCTAGAACATCTCATCTCTTCATAATGAAAGAGTCATCAATATTTATTGTTTGTACATCTGTGATAACATTCATGTTTGCTTTTACCACAATTTCAGGAATCAAGATCCAAATTGATCACTTGCCACAACCTGATAACTCAATGTTTATATATCTTCTTGTACATATATCATACATTCATGCAGGGGCGTACGCAGGGGGGGGGGTTTTGGGGGTTCAAACCCCCCCCTTTGGTATTTCTATGTGTGTAAACCCACCTAAAAAAACCTAAAACCCCCCCCCTTTGTATTTTTTTTTTAATTAAAAAAATAAAAAATAAAAAAAATATGCCCACGGCTAAAAAAAAAAAAAGTGTCCGCTTACCCCCCCCCCCCCCCCCCCCCCCACTGAGCGACTTTTCGGCTGGCTGAGTCGTTGCGATTTTTTTTGTACATCTGTGATAACATTCATGTTTGCTTTTACCACAATTTCAGGAATCAAGATCCAAATTGATCACTTGCCACAACCTGATAACTCAATGTTTATATATCTTCTTGTACATATATCATACATTCATGCAGGGGCGTACGCAGGGGGGGGTTTTGGGGGTTCAAACCCCCCCTTTGGTATTTCTATGTGTGTAAACCCCCCTAAAAAAACCTAAAACCCCCCCCTTTGGATTTTTATTTCTTTTTATTTTTTTTTAATTAAAAATAAAAAAATTAAAAAAATATGCCCACGGCTAAAAAAAAAAAAAGTGTCCGCTTACCCCCCCCCCCCCCCCCCCCCCCCCCCCCCCCCCCCCCCACTGAGCGACTTTTCGGCTGGCTGAGTCGTTGCGATTTTTTTTGGACTCCAAAAAAAAAAAAAAAAAAAAATGTCCGCTTACCCCCCCCCCCCCCCCCCCCCCCCCCCCCCCCCCCCCCCCCCACTGAGCGACTTTTCGGCCGGCGCGATTTTAAATTTTTCGGGAGCAAAATATTTTGGGCCCGATTTTAAAACCCCCCCCCCTTGAAAAAATCCTGCGTACGCCCCTGCATTCATGTACTTTTTAACTGTCGTAGAGTTGTAATAAAACCAATGATTACTAGATGCATTGTATCTTTATGTCTTTGCTATTTTTGTTTTCTATTTCCCTTTTTAGAACACATAAACATCTGTATTCATAACAATTTGTCCTTTAAACCACCACTATTTAAAGAACTATTTCTTTCTAGCATCACCTTTTTCCTTCCTTTTTTGTATCCTTGTTACGACGCATAGAAATATTAACTTCAAATCATATTTAAATCATTAAATAAGCAAGATGTGTACTGTATATGTGTGAATAACGACATATGGAAAAGTTTGCTTGGAATTGTCTCATAAAAGAAGTTGACCACAAACTGACTCCCACACGGTGTTGAGTATTCAGGGGTCACGGGCTTCATCGAGCAGGTAGTTCCATTATGTGAATGGGTAAATTAACTATTACAAAATGAGGGGACACATTACATTGTACAAGAGGGACACACATTGTTTTTATTGTGCAGAACATACTCTTTTATTGACATTCCTAAAGGAAGAAACTATAAAACCAAAATGCATTTTATATTCTAACAATTGAAGTACAAAGAATAATAACAGGTGAATGAAATGCATAAACACCACAAACACCTGGGAAGGAAGCATTCATAAATTTGAATACGTATAGTTGATAAACGACTCCACATGAAACTATAAAATCAAATGTAATTTGCGTTCTGGCAATTGGAGTACAAAGAATGATAGCAGGTGAATGAAATGCTTCAACAACAAAAACACATGGGAAGGAAGCATCCATAAATTTGAATAATTTAGTTGATAAACGACTCTGCATGTGGACGTTTGGTGGAGCAGAAAGCAATGGATTCTTAACAACATGAACCTATTTAACAGAATGTCGGAAAGTAAATTAAATTTGGCGCGGTTGGAAAATGCATTTTCCTACCCTGCGACTTTAATGGTACGATCCAGTAAATTAAAACAGTAAAATGGCTCTTATTTTTAAATTACTCATTGAATAAAACCCCAAACTTCAGTGATATCAGACAAAATATGTTAAATCTTAATAATAATTAAAAAAAAGATGTATAAACATTGCAATTTACGATAAAGACACCGATTTAGCGAAGATGACGTCATTAGAACTTGTTTATGTGCGCTTGCATCAGGAATTTCAAGGTCAAAAGGTCAATTCAGACGCTGATAACTTATTGGTCAAGCCTTTTTGTTTCCTTTATTCCGACAAAATTAATCAAAACAAGATTAAAACCAGAAAAAAGCTAACGATTAGTTATTTAATTAACCGCTTGCCCCAAAGTCGCTTGACCACCGTGAAACGAGTAGGAGCTTGTGAGAGCGGCCAATGTGTGATTGTAACTCGCTATTTGCTCTTCTCCAACGCAAAAAGAGACGACATTGTGCTGGATAGATATATCTTTTCCGACAAAAGTACAGACAATTTGCATATGGTATTTTTGTATTATACTTTTAAAATGAAATGTTACCCGAGTGACTTCCGGGCACCCCAATGCTGGAAAGAAACGCACATTTTAGAAAACTTCACTTGTTCATGGAAAAATGCTTATTTGTTCTATGCACGCAAGTCAGATTGAGTGGATGATACAACGTTTCCATATATGAAGCATTCTACTTCATCTATAGGGCAATCATCATACCTGATACAAGTGCCATCATAAATATATGATAGAAACAACTCGAATACACTCCTAAATTTATCAACCACATATTTTAGTAAAATGCATATCAATAAAGAATTAAATAATGAAAAGTAATAATATTACTTGAGTTTCGTATGCAGCTGTAAAGATTAACATAGTAGAATTATCACTTACAAAAGCAATTACTATATTAGACACAATTACTTAATCCACCAACACGTAATATGCATCTTTTGTAAGAACTTCGTGAATTCTTTCGTCACACAAACCTATTTACAATAAATAGTGCTACTCTAGTAGCAA
This sequence comes from Strongylocentrotus droebachiensis, assembly GCA_035222895.1. Lineage (NCBI taxonomy): Eukaryota > Metazoa > Echinodermata > Echinoidea > Camarodonta > Strongylocentrotidae > Strongylocentrotus > Strongylocentrotus droebachiensis. The sequence continues at coordinate 27,039 of JAVYIG010017143.1, forward strand.
TCCAAGGTGTAGTACGTGTCGAAATAATGAATGATATAATGTGTGTACGTATATACATTTATACATATAAAGTACATATAATACAAAAGTTGGTTCATAATAAAGATATGTACATTTTTACAACAAGTACATTAATTAGATTCATGCATTCCATGGGACTCATTGGGTATAATGTCTCACATTTAAATGGTGATGTGAAGTACTGACATAAATTGCATTATTTTGATATAAATGCTCCGAAAATATAATGAATAATACCAAACATAATACAAGTCCATTAACAAATAGATCGTTGTATTATGATATTATCCTAATCGAACAAGACCGATTAAAATGAGACAAAACCTGGAAGGCCTGTTGCCCGAAAATATACTACATGTATTATTTCACGTTCTGTTTCCTTTTCCTTCATCTCTCCCCAATCGAATGGGGATTGGGGTACTCGGCGTTCAGAGGGCGTGTAAAATAACATATGTTTAAAGATCCACAATAGCTGTATTAAAACATGCATTTTCTGCAGTATTTCAAAATCATCAAAATCATCCCATATACAAGTATCATGTTTGTACAAAGATTAGAGAAGTAGTCTCATTGCAGATTTAAGTTATTTTCAAAGTTTAAATAGCTTTCCCAAAAAATT
>JAVYIG010017144.1:0-27671 GCA_035222895.1 Strongylocentrotus droebachiensis
TATTCAGCATATCTTATTTCAAGAAGTCAGTATCTTCCTTAATGTAAGCTGAGAGAAGAAGAAGAAAACTGAAGTGAAGTGAAGACTGTGAATGATTGAACTTAGAGTCTAGAGAGTAGAGTCTATACTTAATTTGACTTTTGAGTTTGAACTTTTTTTCAAGAGGAAAGAAAAAAAGAAGAAGAATTTACAAAAACAGTAGGGGCGCTGGTCCGAAAATATAAGGATCATCTTCCTAAACGTGGACAGACGCATCCTAAAAAATAATGATCGTTCGCATTTTCGCAGACAATTCTTATTCCGATCTGCGCGTTTGCGATGCGAAAAACGGATTCCGCGACGATGCTCCTTGAATTGATGCATTTCACATTTACTTTGCACAGAGACTTTCACGTTATGAACGACAAATTCTCGGAAATCCAGAGGCCCAGAGCGCGGATCGGAATCTTTACACCTGCGCAAAAGAAAAAAAATTCTGCGACAATGCAGACGATCCTTAATTTTGAAGACGCAATTTGTCAGTGTTTACGAGGATATCATTGTTTATGCGGACGATCCTCATTCCCGGACCAGCGCCCCTACTGACAAAAGGAGAAATAAAAGGGATTTTAAACAGGAGGAGGAGAATGAAGAAGAAGTAACAGGAGAAGGAGAAGAAGAATTTAGAACAGAATAAAATCAGTTCTCTAATGGCCGCCTAATTTTTCATGATTCATGAAGACAAGAGATTCTTTTGGCAAATTTTTGCTCTAACTTTTCTTTCGATATCATCTTTTCTTTGTTTCACTTTCAGATTAGTTTGGATGAATCTCGCAAGAAACAATCTGTTTCCTGTCTTAAAAAATGTGCAGACTCACTTGAAGGGAGGTTAGTATCACAAATTCAAAATACATCCTTTTCTTGGAGCCTAGTTCTTAGTAAGAGTGGATAAAGAAATCTTTTGAATGGGCAAGCATCAACTTTTTTTTAAATTAAGTTTTATTGGTACATGCTAAATAGCGAGGATATTGGTTTTATAATCTATCATTATTTATCCCACTGTATTTACATGTAGCCTTGTAGGCTATGTTTGAGGCCAGTCCAAGTTATCATATCATTTGCTGTCCTTTATAATATTATTATGAAGAACAAAATATGAACCCCCCCCCCCCCCCAAAAAAAAGGCCCAAAATGACATTGAAATTTGAAAGTTTTATTTTCACTATAATTCAAGCTCTGTTAGAGCCGTCAGTGTGATAGAATTGTCAGGTATACTAGACTAAAAATGATTGTGTAGGTACAAACTACCTTGGACTTAGAGTTGCCTGTGAATTTAAGACAAATATCTTTTTCTAACTGGTACAATAGCCCATACGAGTCATCCTCAGTACCACAAAAGTTTCCTCACTAATATTTTTTAACTTGTATGTTTTATGTTTGTACAGTGATGCAGAGAAGAAGACTGCGTTGGATCAAGCATACAGAAACTATGTGAAGAAGCTTGTGGTAAGAATCTATCATCTGCTGTAACCAGGGCCCCATTTCACAAAACTTGTCATCAGTGACAAATGACAGTTTTTGTTATAAGCTAGTGAAATCCTTGCTTCTGATTGGTTATCAGCAGATTTGTCACTGGTTTTTGTATGTCATTGAGAAAAGGCTTTGTGAAACAGGTCCCAGAAGGGAGTTAACTGTGTAAAAGTATATCACTTGACGTCCTTCATTTTCTCAGCTGATGATACATGTACGTGTAGAAAAGGAGTTTGAACAAATTATATGATTGCCTGTCAATCAAATTTATATATTTAAATAATTGGCTTGTTTAGAGTTGTCTTTTTATGAATATATAAAATTGAATTAGTATGGTATTTCAAATGCACCCTGTCTCAGAGAACAAGGTTTTCAGCAGAACACTTTAGAAAGAGAGACACTCAAAAAAATCAGGGAGACAGACAGACACAGTATTTAGAAAACCTGAAGAAAGGGAAGCTGTTCCTTAAAGCCTGTCTGCACTAATTTGGGCTGGAGGGATTAGACCTCCCTCATGGTCACTCACAGGTAGTTTTTTCATTAAATCAGCTCTCAATTAACATAAGAAAAAGAGGATCATGGGGGACTAACAGGCACCGATGATGCATTGTTTGCTATATACAGTGTGTCCCGAAAAAAACTATACACTTTTGAAATGGCTGCCGAATAACAAATATATGATTCTAGGGGGAAAAGTTATATATGTATGGAAAGCTCATATACTCAACTTTCATATGACACCAAAAAGTTTGAAAATAATTCATGCTTGGGTGAGCACTGCTCTCTTTTGTAAAGGGTATGGAAATTAGGTAGCGCAGGAATTAGCCTTCCAATTTGTGAGAGGTAAATCCTTTGGAGCTTACAACATTGAGGGTGATATGATACATTCATGATTTGCTGAGTGAATTTCATGGTTTATTAAACCAAACTGTTATGCACGGAACAGGAATTTAATTTTTTATTGTAGCATTGTAACTTTCCCTGGTAGACTCAGTGGTGTGTTCATGAGAGTCATGATGTGGTGATGGTACATGTTGTAATTTCCATGTTACAAACTGTTATTTTTTACATTTGTGACTTTGAATAAAAACCTTCACCCCACATTTCAGTTACCATTTACCTGAAGAATAAGTAGCCGACATCTTGGACATTCCTTTTGTCAAAAACCGTATTTGAATATTCAATTTACATTATCCCTACCTGGGTATTGAGTAAATCAATGAGATGTTCAACTAATCTTACAATAATCGAAATGTGGGGTGAAGGTTTTTATTCAAAGTCACAGATGTAAGAGAATAACAGTTTGTAACATAGAAATTACAACATGTACCATCACCCCATCCTGACTCCCATAAACACACCTGAGTCTACCAGGGAAGTTACAGAAGTACAATAAAAAATGCAATTCCTGTTAATTCATGCATAAAATGTTAATCCCATAAACCAAACATTTCACTCAGCAAACCCAAACTTATCACAATTGATCATAAATTGGTCATATCATCCTCAGTTCCGTAAGCTCCAAAGGATTTACCTCTCACAAATTGGAAGGCTAATTCCTGCGCAACCAAATGTTCATACCCTTTACAAAAGTGAGCAGTGCTCACCCGAGCATGAATTATTTTCGCAACTTTTGGTGTCATATGAAAGTTGAGTATATGAGCTTCCCATACATATATAACTTTTCCCCCTAGAATCATATATTTGTTATTCGGCAGCCATTTCAAAAGTGTATAGTTTTTTTCGGGACACACTGTATAGTGGGTGCAAATAGCTATAAGTAGTGCAATAGTAAGAAGCTAATAGAATGTTTATCTTAGCTACCAAGAAATATTTCTCATGCAAACACATGTTTTCATGTTTGTTTGTTTTTAAAGCAAAAATCACACTTCCTCTCATGTTCCCCATTCATATCCGACTTCAACTATTGCATGCCGGTATTTATCTCCTTCATGAAGGTTGGTGGTTCAAGCTGCAGTGACTTCACCTCCCTGGTCCACCTGTCCACCGAGGCCGTAGAGGCAGGTCTCTGCTCCCCTGCGACCCCGTTCCTCCTCCTGACCGACATCTTTGATTCCGTCACCATCAGCGTCTGCAAAGATGTCTTCCAGTTTGTGGAAGACAGGGTAGCCACATGGAAACAGGTTAGGCCTTGATTCAATTCAATTCATTTCAATTTATTTATGTTTCCAACAATACATTACAAATCAATTATAAATGTAAGCAACAATTTCTGTTATCTCAATTATTTACAACAATTTAGAAATGCATACTGGAAACAGAGGGGTCCACTAAAAGCAATGCTTGTACAAGTGTTGACCCCTCAAATGATACTTAGGAATAATGAGTTATTAAATTAACTAGTTTGTACCTACAAAAGGAACAACAAAATGGGGGGGGGGGAAATGGGGATGCCAACAGAGACGAGAATTGGACAAGACAGTACTTTACATGACAAAGAAAGGAGAACGCGGTCACAATACAAAGAGTAGACAATGCCAAAAAAGAAGTGAGAGATCGGGGGTACAAAAAATAATACGAAAGGATGAGCTGCATGTGGGGTTGAGAAGAAGATGAGGAAAGAGAAATGTGCATTAGAAAGGAGATGAGCATGATTTGGATTTTCTGAAAGCTTCATTACCTCTGGGCCCTCTTTCTTCAAAGATGTAGTTAGAGTTGCAAATTGGTTTATTTGTAAGGTTAAGGTTAGGGTTAGTTTTTTTCTTTTTTCCAATGATTTATGTTAATTTGACAAGTGTTACAAGAGGGCCACTTGTCTCACTATCACTCCTGTTACAATTCATGAACTTTTAAGAACATTTTGTCAAGTATTTCAAATAAATAAATTCTTTGTTATTGGTGTAGAGTCCTAAATTAATTTCTTGATATGTTTTTTTTTTCCAGAGTGACTTCTATTCTTCAGGAAAGAATTATCTGCTCAGGATGTGCAATGGTAGGTTATGAGAGAAATGTTGAATTGATCTAAATTGTGACCATAACACAAATGACAGTGAGTCATGCAGTAGATCTGTGTATCAAATTCGCAAACTCACTTATTATTATTTATATCAATTTATATCAAGTCACCTGAAATGTTCAAGTAGAAAAAAGGAAGAAAACTTTGGCAATTTTTTTCCAATTCATGTAATTTTTCAACACATAATATCCTCCCCCCCCCCCAAAAAAAAAAAAATATGTGCTATTACGTCATATTTTCATTTGAAAAATTTAATTAAGAAGTTCCGATATTAAAAAACAGGATAACTGTGAAGAAGAAAAACAAAACATGCTAAAAGATTGTATGCTTGACACCATGAAGCATGTGTTTCAACTAATGGGTATGCTATCTTCATTGGCAACAAGAACAGCTGCAAATTTATCAAAGGTTTAATTTTACTATTCTTTGTCATTTTCAGATTTACTGAGGAGGTTATCTAAGTCGCAGGACATGGTGTTCTGTGGTCGAATCCAGCTCTTCTTGGCTAGGTTCTTCCCTCTAGATGAAAAATCAGGTAAAGACGTAGACAGGAGTAAAGAAGACTTGAAACTCGAACAAATGTTTGAAGAATGTGAAGGTGTTTGGAATAGTAATGTTGAGGACAATGATGATTATTGTGGTGGTGATGGTGTTGATGGTGGTGATGGTGATGATGATGATGATGATGATGATGATGATGATGAAATGATGATGGAGGCGATGAAGATGATGGATAACGATGGTGATGATGATAATGGTGGGGTGGTGGTGGGGCGGGGGTGGTCATGGTCATGATCATGATGAAGATGAAGATGATGGTGTTGCTGATTGTAATGATGATGGTGCTGCTGATGATGACAATGATAATGGTGATAATGATGATGACTCACTGTGTTTGTTTCTTTTTATACCGGTTTATACAGGTTTGAATCTAATGAGTAACTTCCATCTAGACAATGTGACATCATACAACAGAACCAAGCTGGAAGGGCCACTTCGCACAAGGATACCACAGGTGAGCCTTCATACTAGTATTACACAGCAACATGTCTCCCCGCCCCCCATCCACATGACCCCACCATTCATAAATATACCATGTTCTAAGAAAATAATCTAGATTGTACCATCACTCAAAAATTTACAAGCCATGTTTTACATCCCTTTCCTTACTCTCCATCGTCATCTTTGCCAGAAAATAATTTTAAATTCATAAGTTTGTGGTTTCAAGATATGGGTAGTCCTGAAAAGGACTGTTGAGTTTAAAGGGGGATATAAAATAGAGAGAGAGAAAGAGAGAAAAAGAGAGAGAGAGAGGGAGAGAAGGGGGATGGGGATATTCTTTTGGTTTCATCCTTTAGAGGTCTACTTGGTATTGTATGTTTAGAGGAAAATTAAGACACATTTTCTTTCGTGAGTGGAGTCCTGAAAAGGACTGGTGAACCCGGTTATGAATGCGGAGTGAGAGATGCAGGCTGGACATTCCATGCAGGTGGACTATTCATCATCAGGAGTGAAAATGGTAATCTAGTCCCTTTTGTTGTCACTCTCATTCCTTTGCTGTACCACTGGGCCACTGTTGGCATCAAACCCTGCCGTAGAAGTTATACTGTTCAACTTGTTACCTACCTGCCTGGCTGCCACCATCAGTTGCTGGCGATTGGCTACCACATCTGCACATCTTCTTGTTGTCTTTCTCCATTTGTTTCTATCCTGTGCTAATCTTTTAGCTTCTGAATATGTTGTGAGACCTGCCCATTTTTTGATGATATCAAACCACTGATTTATCAATCTGCTCTTTTCCTTTTTCCTTCTACTTGGCTTTTCTATTATTTGTGCTGCTAAGGGGCTCTGTGTCCAATGTAACCCATCTTGTGGTGGGCCACTTTTCCAAGGAGATCTCTTTCTGTGTTCAGTTCTTGTAGAACACAGAGGTTAGTTCTTTTATTCCTCCAGCTGATTTTAGCATTTTCCTCCAGAATCACATTTCTGCTGCCATGATGCGATTTTCATTAGGTTTTATGAACTTTTAACAACCCCCATATATTTATCATTTCCAGGCCATTGACAAGCAGGACTCCATGGATTACGAGGAAGGGGAGATGGGGTCTGCTACCCCTGTCGACTACAAGCTCTATCGTCAGTTCTGGGCCCTTCAGGACTTCTTCAGGGCTCCGCTTCAGTGCTACACCAAGGAGAAGTGGAAGGATTTCTCCAATGTAAGTTGGATTGAAGAATATTGTCATTTGTTGTTTAAAGATAAAGTTGAGTTCTGGTCATGCGATTGCATTGTGAAAGGAATGTTGTGGAATCGATCAAAATGATAAGAAAGTTGGCCCAGTCTTGGTAAAGTTACAAGCACTGTACACAGAAAGATGTATATGTGACTACACGACATATGGCATAAAAAATCATTTTTATGATGTTACATTGCCATATTTAGAATATATTAAAGATAAAGACCAGTTATGGTCATGCGATTGCATTGTGAAGGAAACGTTGTGGCATCGTTCAGGAAAGGTTGATCATCTAGCATTTAAGTATTGATGTGTACTGCAAGGTTCTGGAATCATCAAAATAATAAGAAAGTTGGCCCAGTCTTAGTAAAGTTACAAGCACTGTACACAGAAAGATGTATATGTGACTACACGAACATATGGCATAAAAATCATTTTTATGATGTTACATTGCCATATTAAGAATATATTAAAGATAAAGACCAGTTATGGTCATGCGATTGCATTGTGAAGGAAACGTTGTGGAATCGATCAGGAAAGGTTGATCATCTAGCATTTAAGTATTGATGTGTACTGCAAGGTTCTAGAATCATCAAAATGATAAGAAATTTGGTCCAGACTTGGTAAAGTTACAAGCACTGTACACAGAGAGATGTATATGGGACTACGCGATATCTATCCAGGCCGGATAGATATGATAATTTACCAAATATATCAATTAGTAGGCGGTTTCCCAGCAAAATTTGTATCATCACGTATTAGTCAATACATATTCTTTCACATGATTGGTAATAAGAGCTTCCACTTCATTTTTTGAGAGGGGGGCATTTCCAAAACTGGTCTATACCTTCAACTAGTTGAGTGAATACGGGGAGGAGGAATTTCGAAGAAATTCATTACCGTTGTTCCTATATAATCAAAAGTACCTTTGTACTGCAACTGGTAGTGGCTATTCATCTGCCTATTGGTTCTGCAAAACAAACATAGTATTAAAGGTATAGACCAGTTTTGGAAACGCCCACCTCTCAAAAATGAAAGGGAAGCTCTAGTTACCAATCATGTAAAAAAAAAAAAAAATTTGTCTAATACGTGATGATAAAAATTTTGCCAGGAAACCGCCTACTAATTGATATATTTGGTAAATTATCATATCGATCTGGATAGATATCGCGAATGCACTTCAACATTGAACATTTGGGCATGTATTTCTGCTTTTTTTCGAATTTAGGTTGCCATCTAAACCTCTGAAGGCAATATTTAAACAATATTGGAATGGATATTTTGCACCCAAAACCCTTGAACCCTTTACTACTACCGGTCTTTACCTTCAAGAGTCCTTGATGTATTAATTATAGCTATCTATGTTATCATGATCAGAATGCCATAGCTGTCCTCGAGGCCTTCCACAGCATGAAGCTGGAAGACGTTGTGGGTGGTAAGAAGAAGAAGAAGAGGCGTAGCCACCATCGTCAGCAGCAGAAGCAAGGAGAGGAGGAGGAGGCTGACTCCGGTGATCAGGTGTCCTTCGCAAAGTACCTGACCAGCGAGAAGGTATGGGTCCTCTTTCAAAGTCATAGAATAGAGATATCGACTGCTTTGAGAGGCCTGGCTGTTTTTATAGGCTCAAGGGGACGTTGCATCCTTCCATGACCCAAGAGCCAGTAAAGAAACAGCCAGACCTCGAATATTAAAGCAGTCGATATGTCTTTTGTATACCGAATTGACACAGAAATCTTCCACGAGAACTTACCTTATCCTTTTATTGAGTAAAGATTGATTAAAACATCACAGAAAATCTTAGACACTGTCTGGTAATCTTCGATGGAAAGATGACTGAAAGTTTTGATCATTTGGGAATCGCAGACAAAAAGCACTGTATGGTATTCGCACTCGCACATAATAAGTTTTTCCCGGTACCTGGAATCTTTCAAGAATCTCACTCATGAACTACATGTATTCACCGTTACTGGCATTGTTTGTTTCTTTACGGGAATGGCTAAAATCAGAACTCCAATCAGTATATTTTTGCTTATATATTTTTGCAGACAACTCAGACAACTTGGTGAGTTGTTATTTTTGTGATAGTTTACACACCGAGGCTACTTGCAATATATATCAGGGTTCGTACGGGTCAGGGAATTTCTGGAAAGTCAGGGAATTTAAAAATGTTTTTTCCAGAAGCAAAAAGTCAGGGAAAGTCAGGGAATTTGTCCATTTCTTCTGGAAAGTCAGGGAAAATCTTTTTTTCTTCAAGATGTTTGTTAAAATGGCATTTAATTTGTCTTGTGAACAAAGGAAAAACACATTTTGTAAAATTTGTGGTTCACATAATAGCTAGCCCATCACAATGCAGTGTAGTACGATGCTAATGTTCTTTTTGAGAAATTTGTGTGTGCATGACTGTTTGTTGACCTGTGTACCGGTATAGGCAAATTCATGCAATGTACTGAGCTCTGTGAGAGTGTGTGTGTACAGTATTTGTGTGTATGTGACTGATCAGACCAATCAGAAACTTCCTTGTGAGTGGGCGGAGAGTGAAGCCAGCATAAATTAAACTTGTCAGTGACCACTAGCACAGTACTGAAGAATCATAAATTATGAAGTTTGTTGACCTGTGTGTAGGCGAATTCACCTATTGTGCTGAGCTGTGAGATCGAGAGTGTGCATTTGTTTGTGTGTGTGTTTCTCCTTACAGTAAGCAAGTGATGTGACTGATCAGACCAATCAAAAACTTTCCTTGTGAGTGGGCGGGGAGTGAAGCCAGCATAAATTAAACTTGTCAGTGACCGCTAGCACAGTACTGCAAAATCACAAATTATGAAGTTTGTTGACCTGTGTGTAGGCAAATTCACGTTTTGATCTCTTTCTTAAAAATAATACAAAATTATTTACCTTTGAAAAGTAGTTTTCGCATGTTTTCTTTTCTTTCTCAAGTTTCTTTCATTTTGTTTCTCGATCCCACCCCAACATTCATTCACATCTCTTTATCTCTTTCACTATCGACTTTCACTCATTCTCAGTTCCCCCAAAGCATGTCGTGCCGTAGAATTATTTTTAAAAGGCAAAGATATTCATATTCCCTATCAAAATCCAAGCAGTATTTTTAACTATTGTGTTTACAAACGGCAAGGATTAGTGCATGCATGCCAGACAGTTGCCGCCCAGCGTGGTGTAATATTACATGTGGTTTCTCTGAACAGGGTTTGTTATCGGTTACCAGGCAACCAGCACATAACAAAATGTATGCAAATCTTGGGTTCATGTATAGCATGGGCGCTGCATTCCACGCTTGTTTTTAATTGACAGACAAACGGACCAATAATAGTAAAGCATGTGGGATGGATGCTCTGACAGGGAGTGGACTTCTGTATTTTGAGAAGTGGTGAATGCCTAGCCCAGTATATAAAACCCGGCTGGTTTCGTCTTAGGGAGTGGTCTAAACTAAGCATGTTGACCTGGGACTTATTGTAACCAGGGAGGTGACAAACCCTGTTGTAACTGTCTTGAATCCTGGCTGGTAGACAGCAGGATAAAAAATATTGCGGTTTGATTCCACATTTGGCGTCCATTGTGCGAGCGCGAGCATACAGCCAGTTAGCTAGCCTAGCCTCGTGGTTGCTGCTTTCCCCAAGGTCCGCAATTAAGGCACACTTTTTTCCGTCAGCAAAATATCGAAAGTCGGGGGTGCGCCTTATATAGTCAGGTACAGGATATTTGAGTCCTCAAATGCTACTTTTTAGTGGTTTTCAAAAATCTCTGTGTCTCAACATTAATTACATAATGCAAATAAAGAATAGGATCTACTATTTTAAGTTAAACTACGTTCCTAATTTGAAAGGAAGAGAGTTTTTTTTTTAGAGTTTTTTTTTTCAGTCTCGATAAATTATGCCCTGTCACAAGGCACTTTGCCGGCCGAAGCTCTCCCGTGTCTTCAGCTCACTCACGCAAAAACTAGCCTGTCCACATTTCTGTTTGGACTCGGAGGAAAAAATTCTGTCATCTTTAGTTTTAAAAACAACATTGTTACTGGGTCTAACTTAGTTCAGAAGCACTTCAACTGTGCCTCGTAATAAAATGAAAGTATTTTCGAACACTGTCACTGAAATAAGAGCCGATCTGATGTTTACAAAAAGACCAATGTTGGCTTTGTTTTTGGTGGCTTTTTGTTAACCAGATCAGATCACGTCTTATTTCAGTGTTCAAAAAATACTTTCACTCTCATTATACGAGGCACAGTTGAAGTGCTTGTGAACTAAGTTAGACCTTGGTCTAGTAACATGTTGTTTTTAAACTAAAGATGACAAAAAAAGAAATCCAGATTTTTTTTTCAGATTTTTTTTTTTTTTTCGGGGGGGGGGGGAGAATCTTCGAAATAGGGGTCGGGTGCGCCTTATATAGTTTTGTGATTTGCTTCCTAGTATTGCGATGATATATAGTTGTACGCTTTAAATTAAGACATGTTCATCATTAAAAATGGTCATGGAAATTTACATTATCCTGCTCTGGAAAGTCATGGAAAGTCATGGAATTTTAAAAATGTGTAAGTGTACGAACCCTGTATATAGTGTACACATGCATTGTCAGCTCACTCTTTATTTCAGTTTGTTTATTTTGTTTTATTTATCATTTTGTTTGTTTGCACAATTGGCCAATATAGAATCCCCAAATTACAAAGGGGGCCCTTTGCAAGAAGACCCTAATTTTTTCAGTCTGAAACATTTGTGAATTTTTCCTTGAATGAGGTTTAACAGAAAGAGGGCAAGGTGAAGAAACTGTGTTAAACAACGCCTAGATGTACAATCACTGCTACTGTTTGATCAATGAAGTCGCTCATTTTCCTTAACATTTATCTTTTCTCCTAGTTGTTTGATCTTCAGCTGAGTGACGCGATGTTCAGACGCTACGTCTATGTCCAGTTTCTCATCCTTTTTCAGTATCTGAACCAACAAGTCAAGTTCAAACAGTGAGTTTTTTTCTTCTTCAAATGAACTAATTTGGAAGTGATTTATGATAGTATTCCATCTGTAGGTTCTAATGATAATGCAATAACAAGCTATTTTTTGCATACATAATGAGCCCCATGATCTTTGACCTTTGACGTCATGACCCTAAAATCTATTCAGTTCATTGGCTCTGCAAGATACATACATGTCCTGAGTTTGATGGTAATCCGTCTATCGGTTCTAATGATAATGCGATCACAAGCTATTTTGTATGCGAAATAAAAATCAGAATACGCCAATAATCTATTTATTTTTGTTCATGATTACACATGTAGATCTTAAATTGTAGGGAGTTTTCTGAGGATAATGTTTGGCATTTTCAATTTTATTTGCCTTAAAGTTGTCTTTTGAAAGGTGTGATTTGATATGGTTACATGATGATTGTCATTGAGTGGTCAAGCTCCTAGTTACATAACAGAATTACTTTAACTCAAAGTCCAGTCTCACAGTCGTAGTCTGCGCAGTTCCAGAGATAAATTATTGTTCCAGATTCCCCATAGCAAAACTAAAGTAACTCTCAGGGACTGTGCGTTTGCCATTGCTGCCCCCAAGCTATGGAATAGCTTGCCCATAGACATACGAAGCTCTCCATCTCTCAATGTCTTCAAATCCAAATTAAAAACATATTTGTTCAATGGAGAGATTCTATTTTGTAGAATTTAGTTTTTAAAAAAGAGCTCTGAACCAGCGCAACTGACTATATTTTGTATATAAGCTGCGCTATATAAATTTATTATTATCATTATTATTATTATTATGTCTGCTGATTTTCAGAGCTCATCATGTGCTCACTGACGAGATGTCCCTGTTCGTCAAGGAAACCAAAGAGAAGGTCGTCGCACTCCTCAAGGAGACTCCACCTTATGGAGACCAGTTCACTGAAGGAATTGAGGTAGGATCACAAAGAGTTATTAGTGTTGTTTACTGGTGTATGTTTACAAGTTATTTAGCAAAGGAAGGAAGCTGCTGGGGGCTTTAGTAAAAAATAATACATGATAATAGATGTACATTGTTGGTCAAAAGGTGGAATATTTTTTATTACCCCAAATTTCACAGCAAAATTATTTCAATATGATTTGAAAATGGCATTGATGGTGCATGGTAACCACTTTACTTTATTATTCTGCCTCATACACACACATTTGACCGTGATTTTTAACAAGTTAATGTCCTATTAAAGTGATGGATGTCATGAGCATAGAACAACAATGACAACAATACACAGTAAGAGATATTTATTTTCAATCTCTCTCAGTTTTCTAGATGACTTTTTTTTGTGATTGCATGGACGAATTTACATCAAAATTGAGTCATTTTTTTACTCAGTCACCTATATCGAGAATGTCCACCCTTGGCACGAATCAGTGCATGCAGACATCGTGGCATGCTGTCCGCTAGCTTGTTGATGACGTCAACAGGCATAGCGTCCCATTCTTCCCCCAGAGCATCTGCCAACTCCTGCAAATTTTGAGGAATGACCCCTCTGTCGTGCATGCATGCTCTATGGGGTTCATATCCGGCAAACAAGCTGGCCATGGCAACTGCACAATGCCCTTTGCCTCCAGGAATTCCCTTACTGCAGCGACCCTGTGCAGTCTGGCGTTGTCGTCCTGCAGTCAGAAATTGTGTCCATACACTCGTCTTGCATATGGAAGGCAGTGGAACTTCAAGATATCCCTGTAGGTGGCGGCGTTGACGTTTCCGTCCGGAACCACCATAATGAATGCCGGCCCATATCATCACTGAGCCGCCTCCGCCTTGAGTCGTCTCATGGATACAGTCATTGCGAAGGTTTTACCCGGCTAATCAACGAACTAGTTGTCTCCCATCCTTTTAGTCAAGGATGAACCGGCTCTCATCCATGAAGATCACATGTTGCCAATGTCCTGGATGAAGCCTTCTGTGCCTCCTAGCCCAATGAAGACAAGCTACTCAGTGGCAAACAGATAGGCGTAGACATTTGGTCTACCGTCATGCTCGGTAACCATGTTGGAGCAATCTGCGATTAATGGTTGACCTGGAAACGTTAATCCCATGATTTCTCCTTCCTTCACAAGTGAGGAAGACGACTTGTGGGCAATTTCCGGTTTCTTCGGCTGAGATTCAACCGTTGACGATCTTTTAGTCTGTCTTATAACATATTATTTTGTCTGTCATCCCTCTTGATTCCCAATACAAACAAATAACACAATAATACACTTCAATTATTATGGGATAGCCTGACAACGACTACTGAGAGCCGGGCCGTTTATTCAGTATGAATGTTTAAAAAAACATTTCTTCTCGTTTCCTTCACTGGAAACCGGACCGACCATGGTCCAGGATTAAAAAAAGAGCATAAAAACTCTGGAAAACCTTAGTAAAACACATTCATGTCGTAACATAACATGACACAACGCACTTTTATTGTATATAAATAAAAGTTGTCTTGTTGAAAGTTCAAGCTAGAATGATTGAATTACACACTAATTCATTCCTCGCCTTGGTCTCCGTGGCAGAATTAGCTGGCACACCTGTACGAGCTGCCTATGCAAACTACATTCCATAGGGGCACGGCCCCGGACCCAACATAAATATGCATTCATTAACGATACAAGCAACATTTTCTTGTGGTCAATCTGGGACATCATGGAGATTTCCTTGACCGCACGTTGATGTTTCAGGATCTTAGAGACTGCACTCTGTGATATCCTTAGGACTTCTGCGATATCTGTCTGCTTGTATCTCTCCTACCGCAGTGCTACCACTTTCTTGCGTATTGCTGTTGCCGTTGGACCAGGCATAGTCCAGGGAATGTCTGTACCGATTTTTATTGCAAGCATTACAAGATACTCAAAAAATGCAACCTTCTTATACACAATGCTAAATCAAGAAAAAGGGACAGAATATCATATGCACAGGCTTTTATAGCCTGCAACAAAGAATTTATTAGGTAATACAATTCTTTTCATGTTATAAAGTCACCTGTGTCTAATGGTCACAAATTGCCTACAAACTTACTCTGAGCGGATCCAGGTTTGAAACTGAGTCACGTCTTTTGGATGGTGATGTCAAAGGTTGGTCCCAGACACGTCTGTAAAAACCCTTATACGCACACATTATAATAGTGAATTGTACATTATGTTTAAGATGGTAGTGTAACTGTGGCATTTGGTTGTATTTGCAGCACATTTTGAGCAGAGAAGAGCACTGGAATGCGTGGAAGAACGAGGGATGTCCAAGCTATGTCAAGGAAAAGTAAGTTTCACTTATATATATTACATGTAGAGTACAACTTTCCATTAAAAAGTTAGGTTCGTAATGTGTGCACTAAACAAAAATTACCTCAAACTAGAAGACGGAGACTACAAAGAGAAACATTTTACACTTTTGATCGTTAATACCTTAACTCAAATGTTGAGTCTCGTATCACATCGGAATTTACATTCTGTAAAGTTGAAGAATATCAAATTTATTAATTTCAAGTAAGTTTCATGATATTCCTTCCAATAACCTTTGTAAAATATTGCAATGATTTTTCTTAATTAGAACTGTATTGTTTTAATAACAAATGGAAGCCATATGATCAGGTGTATCATTAATGCACTCAAAAGACAATACCATTGTGTATCGCATCTGTTTTTTGTACACATCTTTTACTAGCCTGTGTCTTTAATAATTTTGTTAATCTCTTTTTACAGAGGAAAAACAGAACAAGCCCGACCAAAGTCAAGGTGAGTGCTACAGATAGAACTTCTATTGCTAATCCGCTTAGAAATGAAACGTCAAGCTGGTACATATGTAAAGAGGAAGTTGAGCTCGTTTATGAGCTTTGTCATGTTTATTCCTATGTCAATGAATATCAAAGGCGCAATGTCACATGAAAACTGTTGGTCTCGAAATGCCCTCATATTCCAAATGTAACTGATGACACTTTAAAACTTTGGTTCAAAATTGTTGCCACATGTCCTGGCCTTCAACATTATTCTAAAATAAAATATGACAAAATCAAGTTGAGTAGAGTCAAGTCGAGCCAAAGCAAAATAAATCACATCAAATCATATCACATCTAATCACATCAAACCAAATCAAATTGATTCAATTTGATACGATTAAATTTGAATTGACTCAAATCGACTTGAATCAAACCAAATCAAATCAAATCAAATCAATTCAATTCGATACGATTCAATTCAAATTGACTCAACTCAAATCAAATCAAATCAATTTGATTCAATTCAAATTGACTCAACTCAACTCGACTTGACTCAAATCGAATCAACTCAAATCAAATCAAATCAAGTCAAGTGTTTAATCACAAACAATTTTTTAGCAAAAATTGAATTTTTGTGATGTTTCCCTCAACACAGAGCCAGGAAGAGGACATTGGGGGAAGAGCTGAATCTAGCTGGAGCGGCCAAGAAGATTGACTTGGGTAGTCCTGAGCTGACTAAGTTATGGAACGTGTATCCTAGCAACCTAGAAGCTTGTGCAGCAGAAGACAGGTAACCATGGCAATTTGTTAAAGATGATAAGCTTGAGTTCTGGTAATGATAGAAAATGAATTTTTCACAGAATCCAACAAAACTAACACTGAAATGACATGTGCCAAACAATTTTGGAAGAAAATGTCTAGGGGCTGAGTAATGAGCATAGAAAGATAAGGAATCAAGGTAAGTACATGTAGGCCCGTCACCGTTTAACGCCAGTCACTATGTGCAAATGAGAGTTGTGGTTCTTATTGAAGATGATTTCTAGCAAGTTTATATTTTACAGGTTCAATCAATCGACTGCAGGATAAACAATCCAGAATGAAATATAGCCATGTTCTCTCGACATACGATTACCACACCAGAGCTCCAGTTTAGCTTTAACAAATAAATTATTCATACCCTCACCAAGTTTTGTAATTGTTTTCAGTATGTGAAAAATTCTATGTTTCTTGAGAATGTGACATATTAAAGCCGACATCTTAAAGTATTTAACTAAGGCTCTAACATTGATAAATGTTCAAGAAATGGTACATGTATTTAGAGTTATCCCCAATATGTTACAGATCCCAGTTTAGGACACTGATTTATATCTGCAAGAAAGAAAAACAAATGTTTATTGTCATTTACCTCTATTTTGACTGAATTGGGTTTTGTTTTCCCTCTTCATTACAATGATAATAAGATCCTTGACAAATCACTTGTAGAAAATAATGTTGGGACTGCTCCCTTTGTAATCCTACTATTCTTTCACTTCAATCTCCTTTTATCTCAGGATATTTCTCCCTCAAGTTGAAGAATTCTTCCAGGATGCCATAGATCAGGCTGACCCAGAGGCTATGATAGAAACAGAATACAAGTAAGTATTACCCTCTACTCCAGGATATGGTTATTAGTGTACAGTACTTACATGTAATTTAGACCAGGTCTAGACCAAGTCTGTACCGCAATGCGTGTTGCTCAGGACCGCCCAGGGAGCTCTGCTTCTATTTTTTCAATTGTAACAATGCTCCTTAGATCATATATAGACCTGAAATTAATTTCATTTTCTTCAGAATTACAAGTGTCATTATCGGTAGTCTAAATTTTAGGAGTAGAATGGCTGTGTCTGAAACAAAATTGAATGATGGTCGAGTTGCATCCATTCCAGTTTAGGCTGGACAACTTTTGGTTGATTATTTAACAGGATAATTTGGAATAATTGCTATTTCCACATTTTCATTTGATATGTTTGTTGAGTAAATCACCAAAATGAGTTGATGCCTGTCTGATTTGATCACTTTCTTCCCAGTCAAATCTAATATTTCATTCATGATTCAAATGTGTATTTGAAGACTTTAATTCCAAAAGGAGCTAAATCCATTTTTGTAACTTCAGAGGAAAAAATTGTTTACCAAATTTTGTATAGGCATCCTATGGAAGAGAGATATTCGAAGGTGCCCTTTTTCATAATTGCTCCCAAAATTTAGGTAAATAATTTTGTTGAAAGATGAGTACTTAAGTGAACAATGTTCTGATATCAATAACTCATCAAAGGTGGATTTAGCTCCTTTTGGAATTAAGCTCCTCATTTCTTGCTCTTCTCCCAACAGAGTGGTAAACAACAGTAACTACGCCTGGCAGGCCATTCGTCTCCTAGCCAAACGCAGCCCTCATTTCTTCCAGACGGTGACGGCCACCAACCCTCCTCTCAAGACGGTCCCCGGATACCTTGAGTACATGGTCACCAAGATCGCCAAAGAGTTACCCGTGAGTTTGCTGTATTTATACCTTTACGTGTAGCTCAATCTGAATCTGTTTTATTCCTGTTTCATAAAACTTGTTATCAATAACATTTGACAGTATACAAATATCGACTGCTCATGAGGATGATGGTGGGAATTAGCACTCCCAAGGTGGTGCTCATACCGGCCCTTTCATTGATTCATGAATAGTTCTAGAAAAGAAATCCATTATCAAGAGTGTACAGTATATGCTCCTCACAGTAATATATTTACAGTCTTTTGAAGTTCAAAACAGTTTCAAATATCTAAAAGAAATCAAACATACGGAAATCCAATATATTCTGTACAGGTACTGTAGTAAGGTAATGCAGTTACTGAGGCTCAGTGTAAATTGCATGGCTTGAGCGTCGTGACACCGCGTGAGTTGCGCGCTGGAGGGCATTTGAACTCTTGTATGCTCTGTGTGTGTGAAAAAGTCGCGGAGGGATTATACAGTGTATATTGCTCCTTTCAATCTTGTTCTAGAGTTTAGTTTTTAACAGTTTTAATGGTTTCGATAGTGGTGTCGGGGTCTAGATGACATGTCACTGGACTGTAGATGAAATAGTTCCAGCGCACTACTAATGTCCTTTGACAAGGCATTAATTTACATTTTACGCTCCCAACCCATGTGTGTTAAAGGGTATCTGGTAGGTAATAATTCCTTGAATGCTTTTTGTGCCTTAGGGTACAATTTGTCAAAGTGAAGATAATAGGGGTACCCTTCCATAGCTCTTTGTTAAATCTATCACGATTTGAATTGTATAAACATCAGAATATTGTTACAGTACTATTTTTAAAGGGATTCTGTAACTTTGCCTCAGATTCTAAAATAAATCCTGGATTTAGCTCATGCTGCAATCATAATTATAAACCTTTAGGTCATACAATGTACATGAATCCCTTGACTTTTACAAGCCAATCGCTTGTCTGATTATCAAGATATCTATGATTGGAATTAGAAATTTCAGAATTTGTTTTCCTAACAGTTTTTATAACACTACAGTCTATTAGGAAAAGTGAGTATGGTAAAAACTGGTCACTCAAAGATTTCTACTTTTTGAGGCACTTTATGATCATTTTTGAAGTGCAATTCTTTTAGGGCCTCATATCACAGACACTGATAACACGTAGAGCCATGCATCTCAGATTTCAAATTGTTAAAAAATGCCTTTAATGCACCTTCAGCATTCCTTAGAATGAATACAGGGTATGTGTGTTCTTACTAGATTTGATAATTTTATTATTCCCTTTTCTGTTTTTTCATCTAGCAAAATGAGGAGAGTAAACCAGAAGAACTGAAAACAGAGGAAGAGACGACTGAAAATGATGAGCTCTTGAAGGCCCCAGAAGACGGTATGTGCCAAATATTTTCATATTCAAAGGAATTGGGTATCTGCGAATAAAGTATAATTCAAAGTTTTAGATACATTACAAATATCATTGATATGAATAGAAATAATAATGAGCCCATGATGGATCCCTGCGGAACACCACATTTAAAGGGATTGGGTATCTGTGTCTCAGATATTGAAACAAAATCCTGGATTTTGCTCATACTGCAATGACAATTATAAACCTTTACGTCAGTCAGCAATCCCATGACTTTTACAAGCCGATCGCCTGTCTGATTATCGAGATATTTATGATTGGAAATTGAAATTTCAAAATTTGTTTTCCTAACGTTTTTTATAACACTACAGTCTATGGGGGGAAATGAGTATGGTCAAACTGATTTTTTTACTTTTTGAGGCACTTCATGATCATTTTGAAGCACTTTTTTTTTAGGGCGTCAACATTTCACCATATCACAGACACTGAAAACACATAGGGCCATACAACTTAGATTTAACATTGTTAAATGATGCCTTTTCCCAAAACAACTTCAACTCTTTTAATTCCACCAATATGTAGGTATGGACAAGTCACCTTCTGCCGCTGTCACCGAGGAGCAGCTCACACTCGTGGCCTCCAAGATCGGCGACAGCTGGCAGACGCTCGCGGCCGAGCTGGGCTTCAGCGACGACGAGGTGACCGCCATCCTCTCCGAGACGTCCGACATCAAGGAACAGACCAAGCTGATGCTGCAGCAGTGGCAGGACAAAGAGGGCGCTGAGCCGTCGCGGGAGACGCTCATTGCCGGACTGACGGAAAGTGGGCTCGATGATATCGTGGAGTCGGTGTTCACGGAGAAACAGAAGAAAGTGGAGTTGGAGTTCGAGGAGAAACAGAAGAGAGTCGAGAACGGCGAAAGAATTGTTGCAGAGTCAGAACCCATGGAGATGGACACATAGGGACACATGGTCACTTAAAATGATTTTGTTTTAAACTCTTTAATGGATCTGGTCGACTAGGCAAACACACAGTGGACTGCCACAGTCAAGTTTTGTCACAAATGTAATGTACATTTTAACTCTTTAAAGGCTTTGGTGGACTAAGCAAACACACAGTGGACGGCCGCAGTCAAGTTTTGTCACAAATGTAATGTACTTGTACATGTGTATGTACATGTACCATACACAGTGAAACATGCTTGAGCGATCAACTGTCTACAAAGAACACTTTTTTGTTGGCCTCCATTCAATAGCCATTTACATTGACACTTGTATTAAAAGGAACCAGCAGTGAGCACATAAAGACCACCTGCCTATAAAGACGCTTTTCCTGTCTCCCTCAGGTGGTCTTTCTATACAGGTTTCACTGTACTCCATATTAGGCAGCACGTTAAGAGTTATAAAACTGTATCCTCTTTGGCAGTTGGCCAGGGAGGTCTTTCACAAAACTTGTCATCGGTGACAAGTTTTGTTATAAGCTTCTGAAATCCTTGCTTCTGATTGGTTATCAGCAGATTTGGCACCAATTTTTGTCACTTGTCATTGAAAAAAGGCTTTGTGAAACAGGTCCCTGGTCATAGTTGGAACCGGATCTGCAGGATGAATATGTATCATTCCTTCATAAGCATTTCTTTTTTTTGACATGGGGAAATAAAATTTGTGTTCGGGTAAGCCTTGTTTGGGTGTTGGATGACCCGTTAATCAAGTAATTACCTCTTATTTGGTATACACTGGTTACCTTTGTATCATCTCATCAAATGCCAACACCAGTGACACTAGTTGGCATCCTGCTTGATATAAGATTGTATAAATACATTCGCAAGTACATGTACATGTTCATTTTTTTCTTTCTTTTTTTACAGAGAGAGAGAAGCATTAATTCTGTGTTGATTTTGTACAACTACTGGTATGACAAAAGCAGCTTTACTAAGACATTTTAGATAAAGGATATAAATAATTATCAATTTTCATTCAACATGCATTTGTCAGCTCTACGTAGGGGAACTCTACTTGCCTATTTCACTGCACCTCTATTTGCTGTTCCTCTGTGTTCCTAAATGGGTTATCTCACTGAGCGGCAAATGCTTACAAACGTTCCGAATTTTGGATTCGCCACCTTTTCTGATGAATATTGGCAAAAATCAGGGTTCGCCTCTGCGACATTTAGCGACAATTAGCAACATTTAAGTGAAGGTTTGCACAAGTGTTGGCGAAAGAGCAGTTGGCGACTATTAGCGACTGTAAGCAAATGTTAGGGACAGTTTTTGCAAGGATTAGCTACTATTTGCCAATACTTTACCACTATTTGTGAATGTTTGGGACCTTTTGCTAAATCCTGATACTCAACGGGTCGATTCTATATAGGAAACATAATTTATGGTCACGTGGCTGCTAGCATTGGCGAATCAAAAAGAACTTCAGCGACATTGTCTTACAACCCTTTGCAAAAGCTTACAACTGTTTTTCAGACGCTTGCAACTGATTGTCGAAAATAAATTTGCAAAGAAAAACTGTTTACGACAATGAAAACTGTTTGCAAACTTTCTTGCAACCTTTTTACGAACCTTTTGCAACCTTTTATGAACCCTGGCAAAACCTCAAATTCCCATCGTAAAGCATTGGCTGCTCAGTGAGATACACCCTTAAGTCGATGAACTTGTCATAAAAACAGTCATCGTCCTTGTGAGATGAGAGCAGACATCACCAGAGGATGACCTGCATGTCTGGAGTTAATGGTGTTAAAAGTGCAGCTCAAGTCACAGTCCTTGAACCCCTAATAGCATCAAGCTCTTGGAGAGGATTTATTCACACTTTATACAGAGAAGCTGGGTTCATTTTCGCCATTGCATATAAGTCACCTTTATTTGAGAAGAATACAAAAAAAGGTACATTTTAATCCACCAGTTCCTCTGCCAGAAGAAGAGAAAATATTTCCTCATTGACTGGCAAGAGGAAGAGTCACAAACAGAATAACATACAGTAAAGCAGGGCTCCCACTTAGCCGAGTTGTATTAGCGAGTTATGGCGATTTGCGGTGAGTTGCCTCAAAGAGGCACTCGCAATAACTCGTGAACAATTCGGTATGGCTTAGCGTAACTCTTTACAACATTCCAAGACTCTCCTCGAAGTCGCAAGCAGTTCCAGAATTTTGAACATTTTCACAAATTTTCCCCGATTCGTTGTAATTCGAGGAGAACTCGCCTACACTCGTAATATTCTCGCATTACTCGTAACAAGTTCGAGCTGCTTAACAAACAGTTACAAATGTTATTTAAAGAAAAAATACATTTAATTGTGGCGTAGTGGATAAGTCGTCAGACTGTGAATCACATGGTCCACGGTTCGAGTCCCGCCGCGGCACTAATGTCCTTTGGCGCAAGACATTAATCTACACTTGCCACTCTCCACCCAGGTGTTAGATGGGTACCGGTAGGAAGGTATTCCTTAAATGCTGTGAGCGTCGAAATCGGCAGCCTAGCATAGCCGGGTAATGTTGGAGCGCCTTGAGGACCTTGCAAGGTCGATACGTGCGCTATATAAGAATCCAATATTATTATTATTATACAATAGCTTTTAAAATCACCACTTGAATAAACAGATTGAGTCACAATGTCCAAATGTAGTACATTGCAACCCCGTACATTAATGATTTATGTATTCCTCCTAGAAGGTGCAGAGTATCTGGCCTGTTCCATAACCTTTATATGATGATCACCTTCATAAGACCCGAGTTGATCAGACAAACTGGATTTTGAGAGTAATAAAAACATTATTCATTCATAGAGGTGTCATGGTCTCATGGGACCGTGGATCAATGATTCGTGATTCAGGTTCCACCGCAGCACTAATGTTTTTTGGGAAGACATTAATCTACATTTGCCACTCTCCACACAGGTGTTAAATGGGTACCTGATATGATGCAAAACTTTAATGTGGTTGGATTGGCATGTGCGCACTTGTAAAATGGCGCCTGTCTGGAATACTCCCCAGGGAGCAGAGCGTGTGCACTATCATGTGTGGATTAGCAATTGAATCCAGTGACTGGAATAGTAATGATAATTACAATTTAAAGCGCTAAGAAAAGTAGCATTAGGCGCTATCCAAAGGTGACAATTATTGTTTGTTATATCAAATGATGCATCTATGTGCACTTCCAAATGATTTGAAAAGTAGAGTATTACTCTTGCATTAGCTCAGGCAACCATTAGATGCACAATGTGTACATTCAAAGAAATACATCCTGTCAATTCATTAAAAGAAATGTCATACGTACCTAGTCTCTAGATTATTTGAATGTTTTTTACATCCATCTCTCTGCATTCAGTACCAATAACAGATTGAGTGACATGAATAGGATCGAGAGGGAGTACTCCCTCCCCCCCCCCCCTTTTTTTCAAACCCAATCTGGCATACCTTCAGTACATACAAATGTGCCCCCCCCCCCCCCCCCCCCCTTCAACACACTTTCCCTTATATATTGCCAATCGAGGCTTGGCTTTGTGATTGTATTATGGTTCACGCCTCATGAAATGCTACTTGTGGAATTTTCTGTAGAAAGAGTGGGATAAAGTGCCAACCCAACTATTGTGTCAATGCATCTCGGAGTTGTAAATAAATAAATAAACGGCAGTGAAAACCATTTCGTCCCTTGGCTTGTCAATATTGTATTTCAAGTTTGACATGGAAAAACAAATCTTGGGCTGACCCTAAGAATGGAATGCATGAGGGTGTTTATAAAACATGTCAGTCATAAAATGGACTGGAGACGGTGAGGTATGGGAGAGAGAGTTTAGAGAGGTCTTTGGGTTTGAGAAGTGTTTTTTTTTCTCTGAGTTAAAACGGAGATGAAGAGAGATTAGGAGAAAGTGGAGAGCAGTTGAAAGGGAGATAAAGAGAGAAAAAATACACTGGTGTACAATGTGAAATGTCTGAAAACATCATTACAGTGACTTTCAAAGAAATCGACCTTCACTATAGGTAATTTCAAATGCCTTGTGCCGTCACCTACTGAAATATATGAACATATGACATTGGGATAACGACAAAATTACGTAATATAAACATCAAAGGGGTATAGATTCCCCCCCTCCCCCCTCCTCCCGTTGAATGGGGAGAGTACACAGTATATGTCCTACAATGTTAGATAATAATGCGTTTTAATGCCAATCGCTTGATTTTATTTGTTTTCCCTTTTTCTAACAACAAGACCAATTTGAGATACAAAACGCAAGACTGTGTAAGGTTGTAATCGCGTCTAAAAGAAACAATTGATTGCGAAGGTTTCAGGTTTTCCTGCTAAATATAGATTCCAACCCCCTAGACGATTTAGCTCGTCATCTATCGTAATTTATTCGATAAAACTCCTACGCTACTAATCTGTGCATTTTATGAGATGTCTGCTTTCTACATCAAGGGTCTGTAACCCTTAATTGAATTTCTTACTTATTTGATTCCAAATTGTCACACTGGTCCGGCCTAGCTACACTATACATAATCACTAGCTTGCAGAAACAGTACTGTTCTGAAAATGTACCCCAAAAGAAGAAGTGTCCCCAAATTTTAAAGTGGCGCGAATTAGGTTGACCTAGTAAATTGGAAGTTCGGAGGCATGTATTTGTTCCTACCATAGAAAATCCCTCCCCTTCTTTCCTTTAACGTAATAAGCTGTCCCGTTTCTGTGTTAAAAATATAACCTTTTTTTGTTTAAATAATTTTGTTAAGTTAAAAATAAACCTTCTGCATCTAACTGGCTAGTGGTGTAGCAGTGGTCCAGCTTCCGAGGGCGAGGGCGGGGGGGGGGGGGGGGCATTTGTGCTTTTGGGTGCGCTACCGTTCTTCCTACGTACCTGTAGATTAAATGCAAGAAGAGAGAGGGGGTAAGTGGAGAGGGTCGTAGCATTTGTATTATCAATTTTCTTACGTCGCCTTCCCCGTCATTCCGGCCCTTCGTTCCCTCAACTCCCCCCCCCCCCCCCCTCTCTCTCTCTTTCTCTCTCTCTCTCCCTCTATCTCTTTGTTTCTGTCTCTTTCTCTGTTTCTCTTCCCCTCCTATCCTCTCTGTCTTCCCCCTCTCTCTATCTTTCCACTTTCCATTTGACTTTGGGACACATGCCCCTGTTTACCTTTATACAAAAAAAAAACTTATTCCACCCCTTTCAGGGTGTTCTTCCCCGCATCCACTACCAGCGAGTGGAATGAACTCCATCTTTTGTCGTATTAAGGGGAACCTCCTTACCTTGACCTTGATCTATGTGACCTACTTTTCACCTTCCCGCTCTCCCGAGGGCTCCATCTCCTTTTCAAGTTTCATGAACTTGTTATTTTGTTATTTTTTTGCAGACTTTTCTCTTTTTTCTTCCTGGCGGTTCACAGGCTAGTAGCATGGAGTACAGGGTGGTCCCAAGTTCGCTGTCATTGCTGTCGACAGAAGCAGTTTCAGGGAAATGGAAACACAAACTACTCGATCATTGTCCCCCCCCCCCCCCCCCCCTTTTCCTTCTATATTTACATAAACATGTTATCAATCATAATGTACCCCTTTATAATTTTACATTTTACATATTTACATAAACGTGTTTGTGTCATTATATCCCCTTTATAAGTTTGCAATTTCGTCAATACGCTTTCTAACCCGCTGCAGTAGTTCTTGTTAATTCATCATCCTCTATTTCACCTTCAACAACTTGTTCTTGACCCTGACTTCATCGACAGGGCTGGCGAACGATGCTGGGGCTGATGCCCCCAACCCCTCCTTACGATCACTTTATAATTGCAGTGTACTAGTATTCGGGCAACCGTCAACTCATCACCTCATAGCAGAGCAGCAAAGTGGACTATCTGTAATTTGTATATCTTATTTAGTATATCTTGATCAAAATCTAAGATGTCAAACCTATTGCTCGCTCGCTCGCTCTTCTCGCTTGCCATATTTTCAAATTGAAAGGTTGGGCATACTTTCGAGCAAGAGAGATCAGCCCCCTTGCGAAATTGTGCCCTACATTCTATGCCGCATTTAGGCTTTTTCTGACGTAGGTCTAGTCATCGTCCCACCAACTATTCTTTTCTCCGTTTTTTTTTCTTTCTCACTCTTTATTTTTTAAATTGACCTTTCCTTTTACCCTCTTTTATTTTCTGTATATTTCTTCTCTCTCTCTCTCTCTCTCTCTCCTCTCTCTCTCTCTCTCCTCTCTCTCTCTTATCTTATAACTATTCAAGCGTTTTCTAGTTTCTCCTGTTTTTCTTCATTTTTTTCTCTTCTACAAATCTCTACCAAACTTGTAAATTTTTCAATTTTCTTTCTTCTGAGTCCCTGTGTAGTGGGATTGGGCATGAGGCGCGATCCTCAAGCAATACTGATACTGTTACATCCACGCTACACTAAAATAACATCGCACCTTGAGTATTCCTAGCGATCCTCTGTTATATAAACAGCTACAAATCCCACCAAACAGCGAGGATTTCTGCATTTTCAATGCCCAAAACTACCGTCTTATAACAAAATACAGGCGTAAATACACAAACAATGGTGAACTTCGCCTTAAAAGGAAAGAAAGGGTTTTACGCCCAACGAAAACACAGCCCGAACGCTTGGGTTTCGCTAACTTTTGGGCGCTTGGTCCCAAGCTATTGAGAGCGCGAACTTGAAGTCTTTCCAAGTCTAGAAAAGATAACATCGTTTTCAACCTTGATTCTTTACTTTGCCAGATCAAGTTTCTCACAACATTATTCTACATAGTTCCTTAAACCGTTCTTCTTCTCAAAGTATGCTGAATCGGCTGCGGAGGGGCGGGGGAGGGGGGGGGGGGGGGGGGGGTTCAGGGGCCTTTTAGTTGTTTGACGAAATAGATAAAAGCCTATAGTTACACGGCTGGACCCTACGAAGTAAAGCTGTGGTACTTCACTCGGGAAAGGTGGGAGAGGGCACCACACTTCTCTTCTCTAACGCATCTCTGGCGCTTTAAACAATGGCGTATCCACCAAAGGGGGGGGGGGGGTCTCCCACACTTCAGTGTGACACACAAAACAACGATGCATGTTCTGCGGATTAGTTGACGGTTAGTGCTGGTTAGGTTTGTCAGGTCAGGTTCACACCACCCCTAATCATCAATCAATTATTCCTGACTACGCCATTCATTGTTGCACATTTGGATATAGAGAAATAAGAGTATGGAAGAAGGTACAACAAACACCCTTTCAACAGCCTTAAAAATAAAAATAAACCTTGGCGATAGGAAGAGAAATAGAAACAAATAAACTGAAGGTTGAACTCTTTACCTTTATTTTCGCTTTGCTTACCCTTGGTTGACCTCTTCTCAATCACGGTCAAAATGTTACCCGATTCCTTCTCTTTCTTTGAGTCTGGATTTCTTTTCTCCCCCCCCC
>JAVYIG010017145.1:0-27670 GCA_035222895.1 Strongylocentrotus droebachiensis
AAGAAGAAGAAGAAGCAAAACAACATGAATTTACTAGCAATTGGCAAAACAAATGAATTCACAGTTAGAGGTACATACCTATCGTCTCTTTAACATTTTTGCAGAAATTCGGCCCACCAAAGCCATCAACAAGAACATTATTATCTTTCATGGTTGGTCTCTTGTGCGGGTATGTGATCCTCCAAGACCGCTTTTTAAGTATCCAAGTTCAGTTGGGAAGGGGTAATGCCTTTGAAGTCATGTCTTTTTAATGTTGCTTGGTCGAAAGCAGTCTTACAGAACGAACTTGTGCGTCGAGTTACTTGCACATCCGAGTGAAGGTCTTCATTCGTCTTTGGGTTTCGAATCCTGCGCCTCATGAGGTCATCAAATCTCTGCGAAATCGGGTACAAAATATTGAAAGTCCAGGAAAACTATTGATGAATCCTCCGTCTAGGAATGCCACAGACCCCACGCAAAAAGGTCATCACAGTGCTCTCCGGTGGATAGTAATGTTATGTAACAGTAAACCGTGTTCGGAGGTATGAAAGCCCAAGTCCATGTCCAGCTGATCCACGCCGTAATGTTAGCCCCGTCTAGCGGGGGCGTATTTAGGATTATCTTTTCTAAAGGGGGTGGGGGGGGGGGGTAATGTGTTGGCGTAATCAACAATGCACTATCATTCGAAGACTGTATCACACATACAGCCATGTACGTACATACACGAATGGAAAATGTGTGTGTGTATGTTAAAGGCACTGTAAAGGAAGGGGTGTAAAACAATTACGAAGGGGGTGACTTTATCACCCCTTAGTACCTCGTAAAGAAACGGAGGGGTGTTATAACATTTTCCAGACAATGGGTCATTGACCGGAGATTACTGAGAAGGAGGCTATTAGCAGCTATCCATCGGGGATAATCGGAAGACAACTTATGAATATTCATTAGTAAACAACAGGAACAGTTGTAAAAGCTAGTCTTCGTTTTCCGGTATACGGCTACGTCTCGAGTAAAACATATTAAAAGGAAGTTTAACATACCAGGAAAAGATGGATAACGGAATCTTTTTGGGAAAGGGGAACATGAGAGATAAAGCGAGAGAGAGAGAGAAGAGAGAGAGAGAGAGAGGAAGAAAAATAGATAGATACATATAAATGTTTATACATGCAGAGAGAGAGAGAGAGAGAGAGTAAGAGAGAAGGAGGGGGGATACGTTTTTTTTTTCTTCAGTTGATGTCAGTATGGGTACGAGGCATGGGAGTGATGCATTGCTATTTATGACCGCCAGCGATTTTAAAGAAGAATGAAACATGATCAATAAAATGAAGTGATGTGGCTCCATCAACAAAGTATGTCAACACATGAACATAATATTTAATCACAATCTACCATGCCTATATATAATTATAACCCGGTCAAAAGTCAGAAATTTTACATTTCCAAACTCATTTTTAAAGGAAAAGGTAAAATGAACGGGAGAATTGACGTACCTTTTCAAGTTCAGGTTTGGATGAGAAGACTGTCCCCATCTTCATCTTTGTTTAGTTTTGCACAACTGTAACACGTCGTTTATTCAGCTGAATAATCCCTATGTCTACCGTTAAGACACTCCAATTCTAGGAATCGTTTAAAAGACAAGGGGGGCAACGAAGCGTACCCCTACCTCGGCATTCGCGCACATGGTGTATGTGCGTGTGTGTGATGTGTGTACTCACTAATTTATTTACCCGTAGTTTAAAGATATAGACCTTGGGCGACAAACTTGGTATGAGACAAGCGTCTAGTAAGGTTATTTAGAGAGAGGGGGGAGAGAGTGAGAGAGAGAGAGAGGGAGAGAGAAGGAAAGAGAGAGAGAGAGAGAGAGAGAGGAAGAGAAAAGGAGAGGAAGAAAGAGAGAAAGAGTGTAGGTGCACGTGTGTGTGTAAAATAATGTATTCATAGTGAACAGAGGATAGTGCACTTATTTATTCATATTCCATAAATCATTCAGTAGTTAGATCATCGCCCCCAAAATAAGACAAGACATAAGGAACGGATTGAGATCTACATTTAAAAAATCATGGGAAACGATAAGAAGAGGGGGAGGGGGGGGGGGGGGCTGAGAAGATAATTCATGTATTACTTGTTGATTAAATGAAATAAAATATTTGGTTTGAGACAGCTTTTTTCACGGATGTTTTGATAAATTTATTGGAGTAGACTCTTCTAAAGAGTTATATTTGTTTATTTGATATCATTCTAAATCACCTCTTTAATACGCTTGCATCCGTACATGTATTCTTATGTAAACAAATCATCATATAGGGTCTGCGAGTAAAGACTAGCTGACCCGACCCCCACACATGCTCCTTTCTACTGAAGATGTGTAGTTAGTCATACGGGTTCTGTAGTGCTCGTAATCGTCGTCCGATATGGGTCCAGTTTCTCGAAACCATCATAAGTTCAAGTTCGTGGACATCCCATAGAAAATTGTGTTAATTGTATACCACACGTTTCAATAATGTCCAAGAAGTTAGATTTATGACGGTTTAGAGAAACGGCATCAGCTTTTCACGTTATCATCTCTGTTTTATATAGAGTATCATGACCAATGCTAGACGAAAATATAGGGAGAAAGGAGAGATGGGGAGAGAGAGAGAGAAAGGAGGAGATGGGGTGTGTGTGAGAGATAAGAGAACTATACAAGATAGGGAGGGAGAGAGAGAGAGAGATACAGAGATATAGATAGAGGGAAAGACTGACAGAAAGAGAGAGAGAGCGAGAGAGAGAGAGGAGGGGGTTACTTCAAAATACATTTGAAGCTAGCGCTATAAATGAACATATTTACATCTACATTTTCTCATAGGAAGATGTGTAGTTAGTCATACGGATTCTTTATCCTCTCTGTGTATAAAGAGTATCATGACCAACTTGGCCTAGTTATTTTTAAAGAAGATGGGATTCAATATACCACACGAGCAAAATATAGGGAGAAAGGAGAGAGAGGGGGAGAAGTGACGGTACACAATCTTCTATGCCGTCCACTACCAGTACCGAGTACCAGGAAAAGTTACGTAACACTCGAGGAGCACCCACAAGATTATTATCTACGCTATCATGACTTTGAACTCAGAATCGATGGCTCATCCGCGTTCTGGATCCCTTTCCGGGAACATTATGTAAATGAGAAGGGATTGCTTCTCCTTCACCAACGGATTATAGCGTGTGTAATGAGAAGATAGCATTTGGCTTCCTGGAGTTACGGGAAAGAACCGTTATTCATGGGAAAGGATTGATAAATAAAAGGGAAAATGGATTTCTAGGTGACGAAACATTTGAGAAGAAAATGGCAAATTTGTGACGAATCTTGCGAGAACCCCACCCATTTGCCCTATACAAAACAAAAACAACATACATTCACCCTTAATGTATTTAATTCATGCAAATAATTATGCAACTCCTTTGTGAAACATATTTATTGCACCATCAATAATTCAGAAAATGCAAGTTTATGATATTTTCTTAATAGAGAAAATTGGAGAGGAGCTCCCTTATGCCTTTATGGCAACTTCAAACATTCCTATTTTCAAGCGGATGTTGCCCAAGCGTTCATTACACTTTTCTCTCATTTTTCTGGTTTTATTAAAGCCAACTCAATATCCGGGTGGAATTCCCCTTTGCGGCACATTATTCTATAAGTTCTCTTTTCGTTGACAAAATAAATAAAGTTAGACTTGTAAATTGTTTAGGGTACTGATAAGTAGCACAGCATTTTTTTAATGGTGGCTTAAAAAAAAAGGGCGTTACACCCTCTATTATTTTATTGATCCTGAAACAGTTCACAAATTGTGTGCAGAGATTGAATATCGTCGAATTTTACAAATGTATTGAATGAACAGTTTCAATGAATCGTCTGGGAAAATTAACGATAACAGGAAATAGGATTCAAAAGATAATCACGTTCGATATATCTATACATTTTCATATTTCTCATACCAACTATACTTATGAAATGAATACTTAACGCGACAGTTTAAAAAGACTTTTTTTTTGAAGATTTTAGGCCACCGAAAATACTTCGTGTACAACTTTGTTTTGCCGTAATTCGAATTACCTTGGTACAATGAAAGTTATATCATAATCGCAAACAATATTTGAAAATATCTTCTGCTTTACTAATTCATCTTTATCTATAATAATTAATCATAGCAAAGAAAAAAGATAATCGCTTCCCATCATTGAAAACACAAGGATTTGAACTGGAAACCGAGTTCAATCGGTTGTTACGATTGTAGTTCTGGTCGACACTTTATCAACAATCATCTAAGTAATGTCACCATTACTGAACCAAAACATCTCCCTTTGTCATGTAAAAGAGATTCATATGAGACGTTTCTTCAAGTCTTCGGGGTTTTCAAGATATATTGTTTCGGTTTCATGTAAAGTTTCATTCCAGATGGTTGTTGATGTGTCGGTTAGGACTGCAGTCGTAACAAAAGAGTGCAACCCTTTAAATCAATTCTTTCTAAAAATCCAGTGAATTAGATAACACAAATTCACCCAAAGTGATAAAAATGACAGTAGTCTTATTTGTTATAATGTACAACGTTTCTACAAAATAAATGCCATATCCGGTTCGGAATTTTTTTGACCCGTGTTTTATCTCGTCAAAGGCAAGGCATTAGCGTTAAGATATGAGCTGTACGCTCACCCAATGAGTTTACCCATTGATATACTATAGAACAGTTATCCAATTAAAGAAGAAAACACCAACTTTATATTTCAGAAATTTTATTTGGTTTTTAAGAAATTGGAGCTTGAATAGGGGTTCCTTTTTTAACGACTCACTCTGCAATTACATGTAACAACCAAATTATCCAGAACCCTCGTAATTTTTTTCTTCTTTCTTCTGAATTCAAGAATGAAAGGTTGGCTAGTTGGTGTAGGGCCTTTGTTGAACAACTTGAGACCTAAGCTTTGATTCACATTATCAAGAAACGTAAATCGGGATTTAAAAATATTTCTATACTTAGAATGTTTGTCGATACAATTATGAATAATTTATTTGCTAACTGCATACAGTTAGTTGTACATCTGTATATTATAAATTAAATCAAACCGCAATTCGACTTAAATTGCACGGCTTACAGCACGACTGTCTGAAGCGCCGATAAGTGAACAGATAAACGAAGACATTGGTGATATGGCTGATGTATTTGAGTTGGTAGAAGAAATAGACGGTGACGTGGGTCTTCTGAATGAGGCGAGTGAAAAGATCTCCTGGAATCTGATCAAGGACAATGTTGGGCAGCCACAGGAGGAAAAATATTACGGTGCTGATGATGACAACTTGAGTGGTTTTGTGGTCAGTTGGGTGGTTCCGAAGCTTCTTTGATGACGGCTTTAGCGTGTGGTTGGTTGGTTGGGTTGTATGGTTGCTGGTTCCAACATGAACATTGGATGGTTGGGTTTCCTGCGTGTTTGGTCCATCATCATGAAGAGTGCTTGGTTGGGCTTTGATTCCAACGGGCTTTGCCGAAGTCGAAAAGGAACCAACTGCAGAGGACACGGCACCACTTACTGATGGGATGGATCCTGGTGATGATACGACATGGTCCAAAGCTCGAATACTTGGTTGACCACCAAAGGCAGCAGATCCGGAGATCATCTGTTGGCGGATCATCTGGTGGGCCCGAATGAACTTGTAGATGCGAAGGTATAAGGCTGCAATACCTAAGGCAGAAGCACAAAACACAACGGCTTGGGCTTTGGCATACACGTCACGCCCCCATGGTACACCGCCGTAGATATTGCATCCGTATACGTTCCGGCGTCTTATCGATGTCGTAATGAAGAAGAACGGCACATGTAGCCCGAAAGCGACAACGGTGCAAGCGACTGAGATCAAGACGGCTGCTCGTCGTCCAATTCGTCTTTCGAATGGCTTACAGACGGCCTGGTAGCGGTAGAACGCTATCCAGGTGGTCAGGAAGAGGCCAGCGTAGAGGGCGGACCTCCCTGCAATGACCTCGATGAAACACGCCCAGGGATGCTCACCGTGGAAGAAAACCATCACAATCTTCATACCGTTGATGATGCTAGCGATGAGATCGACAACGGCGAGGGCGATGAACGTGATGTCGGTCGCATTCTTAATTCCTAGACGACCGAAGACGACGATGATTGTTATGTTGCCAGGAATCCCAAAGGCAGCTGCTAAACAACCAACAATCAAACGGAGTATGTAGATATCAGTAAACATGGTGGAGGATTTCAGCAAATTATTTGCTAAAGGAGAACCATCGGATCTTGTATGAGATTTTTCGTAAGAGTCTTAATTTGTTCGAAGTCAGGTATGCAATTTGCATTAGCCGAAAAAAAAACACAAGATACCACGCAAGTCCAGAGACGACAGGGGAAGAAAGCAGTGTCTCGGAATGGGAGATCCAAAGAGACCATCTAACCTTATATTTGAAAGCAACTTTATCTTTAGAGGCGGTTACTCTGAAGAGCCGAGAAACTGTCTTTATTTATGGGTCATGTGAAAAATCATGAGGTTTTTATATAAAGCAAATAGTCTGCCCGTCGAAATATGCACGATCTCTTTATGATGACAAGAATACTGATTTTCATTTATTCATAGTCCTGACAGGTGCTCCACTTCTCCACAAGAGAGAATATAAAGATCAGTCAAATCTGAATGACTGCCAATCAAGTGGATATTTATATATCTAAATATTGCTTTGAAAATCTTTTAGAGTCGTGCTATTATACTGTCTTAATCATCAGGGAGTTCTTTTCGGTGCACATAAATGAAAGAAAAAAAAAATCAAAAACTTTTCAATATTTGTTTTCCCATCGCTCTCTGTAAATCATCTCGGTGATACACAATCAGAGTAATTAGCAATAGGAGCAGCGACTCATTGTGGGGCATTTTGTCATAACCATTTTATTTAAAAAAATATATTTTTATGAATATACTATTTGGAGGGCACTTAGTGCGGCCATGAGCTATCAATCGCACATTCAAAGTCACTTCCCACAAACATTACATCGTCTTGAGATTTAAGAGATTTGAGATGTATATTCGCGAACAAAGAAGCGAATTTGTGTCATCCTTGAAAGCAATCATGTTCGGTCTCATACAAACTAAAACCGAGGTACATTATTATGAAAATACATCAATAACGAATTGCAGCCTTAAACTTTACAAATGAATCTTGCTTTCCAGACCTTCAATCTCCTTTTCATAGATCGAGATATTTTGAGTTTTCGTCAGCATCAAGTCATCAAGTCATTGTGCACTTAGCTGTTGTCACTGAACATTTTAACTTTTAACTTTAAAAGATAAATAACTTTTTAAGTATCTGAGTGAAAGAATTGACCTGGTTATGATATTGAAAACTTTGGTTCGCCATTTTGATTGCCCGTCACGAAAGTGCCCTTCCCGGAGATTCGTGCGGAAGGTTTCTTTCACTCGCAAAAAAAGGGTGAAAGAAATTAATTTGAAATATGAAATGTGAAGGTTTCCGGTATATTGTTCATGAAAGGTCTTAGAAAGACCTTCATATATTAAAAAGGTTTTAAATACCATATTCATATCTAAATGTGAAACAGCTTTTAATCGATTTGCGGGGTATAGAGGCTTCAGTTGAATACATGCGAGGAAAAAGGGCTCAACTCCGTTTTAAAAAAAATTGTGTGTAAGAAGAAGAAAAAGAAGGAGAAAGACCGTTTATTTCCAAGTAGATCGGAGAAAAGGTGTTTTCATAAAGATTTTTTGTTTTAATTCATTGATATGAAGGTATGTATGCTCTGTCTCTTAAACAAACTAATGACTTGTTAGTGACTTAAAATCGTTCAGAGGGAGTTGGGGCCTTCTCCCTCTGGTGTATTCAATTCGAAGCTTGCTTGGTCGACATTTTATCCACAGTGAAGAAGTATAAATGCAATATAATGGCACAGTTATATTCTACCGCCCGAACTCTCTCTCTCTCTCTCCTTCACTCTCTCTCTCTCTTATTATCTCTTCCCATTCCCATGTTCTTTCCTTTTTCACTCTATGTTCCCCTCTCACCTCTCTCTCTCTCTCTCTCTCTCTCTCTCTCTCTCTTTCTCTCTCTCTATTTCTATCTCTCTCTATCACTTTACAAGGCAGGATTTGATGTATATATCAATTTCTCTACCCCTCTCTCTTCTTCCTTCTCTATCTGCTTGCTTCCCCCTCTCTTTCCGTCACTCTCCCCTTCCCCTCTCCCCCTCTCTCTCTCTATTTCTATCTCTCTCTATCACTTTACAAGGCAGGATTTGATGTATATATCAATTTATCTACCTCCCTCTCTCTTCTTCCTTCTCTCTCTGCTTGCTTCCCCCTCTCTTTTCTTCACTCTCTCTCTCTTTCTCTCTCGCTCTCTCTTATTATCTCTTCCCATTCCCATGTTCTTTCCTTTCCCACTCTCCGCTTCCCTTCTCACCCCCTCTCTCTCTCTCACCCCTCTCTCTCTCTCTCTCTCTCTCTCTCTCTCTCTCTCTATTTCTATCTCTCTCTATCACTTTACAAGGCAGGATTTGATGTATATATCAATTTATCTACCCCTCTCTCTTCTTCCTTCTCTCTCTGCCTGTTCCTCCTCTCTTTCCATCACTCTCTTTTTCTCTCTCCCACCCCTCTCTCCTTATCCAGGTTCTCCGTCATTTACTACTGCACAAAGGTATCATTGTCTCTATCCTGTCCATCTTCCGTTCTATTCCCTGCTTCTTCCTTTTTCCCCTTTCTTTTTCGCCGTCCCCTTGGTTTTCTATCACTCCTGCGTTTCGCAACTATACTCCAGGCAAACTAGGTGATACTAGACCTAACAAGGCTATCCATGTTCTCAAGCGGGCGGTGCCGGAGTGGGATATAGTGGGGTGGTTCTAGGTTTTCTGCAAGGGAAGGGTGGAGGGGGGGGGGGGGGGGGAGTAGAGAGGACAATGAATTCCATTCATTCCTTAGATAACGTTTAACATTCTTTATATACTATTATATATTTCTTTCTTTCTAAATAAAATAAAGCATTTTGTTTTCTCTCAGAACAAAGGTATTTTCCACATTACGATATTTTAATTTAAAAAAGTCAAATGATTATAATGTATTTTTTCGCAGGATTGTTCTCATTAAGTATTATTTTCATATTTTGTACGCATTGCAATAGTTTATATTGTATATTTATTTGTGGAAGAAAAATCATTATGTGGAACAAAATGGGATGCGTATTTAGAAAAGCACATCCTTGATACGACGGGGCGTTGATGATCATGATGATCATTAAATGGATTACGAATGGTAAGGTGTAGTAATCTAGTTTCTCGTTCGGATTTCTTAAATTTTAGGAGAAGGGGGTGTTTCATAATATTGAAAGGGGAAGTCCACCCTGATATTAACCCCATTTTAACCGGGCTATTTTTACCGGGGGAGGCGGGGGGGGGGGGGGGTCAAGTTGACCCTCTAAGATCTCGGAGACCGATTGTCCGATTCATGTGAAATTTTGCATAGAGGTACATTAAAATATTAGCGACGCGTTCATGTTTTCGTTTTAACGATCCATTGTTAAATACGCAAATTATGCGCATATTAATGACCGTAGAACCCACATTTTTGCTACTTTTTCTAAATTTTAAAGAAAAACACAATAAAAAGTATCATATTGACTCAAAATGAATCACAGACATGGATAAGATTTAGGTATTTACATTTTTTATTATGGTACATATGGTAACATATTTACATGAGCATGCATAAATTTGCATGGGCCTATATTATATATTTATGTATTCCTTTGTTTTTATACAGTAGGCTTGCGGGTGCACCATGTGAGAGAGAGTGAGAGGATTGAGGAGTCCTGAAAAGGACCCTGACTCGGTAATCTTTCTTGGGGGTGTGTAATCCTGAAAAGGACTGTTTGTTATCTTTCTTAGTTTATAGTTATAAGGATGAGTGGCTCGAGGTTTCGAACAGGTTGACTATCCGTCGTCAAGATCCTCTCCAATTTGCGCTGAGAAATTTAATTAATTTTCATTTTATTAGTTATTGACGACGAAATACATTTGTTTTATACACGGGTTGTATAACAAAATGTATGCAATAATTAAATCTAGGGTAAAAGTATAAATGAAAATATTAGGATGACTGTATGATTGAACAGTTTCTAAAGGGAAAATATGAATTTGTGAAGTTCCTCTGTACAGAAAATTTAGCAAACTTTAATTTCTTGGTTTCCGATGGCGGATTAGATTTTATTCAGAGAGGGGTGGTATAAAAACAAATCTGCAATAATCATATTTAGAGGTGAATGCATGATTGAACATTTTCTTAAGGGAAGATATGAATGTGTGAAGTTCTTTGTAGTACAGGGTAAATGAGAGGGGACCTTGCAAGATACGTCACATAGTTGCCAATCTGTGTATGATTGCTCGCACCTTCAAAAGTTAATAATTTTCTTATTTTAATCAGTTTTTGATCAAACTTTCATTGACCTGTTTTAATACTTCTATTAAAACCAAGTTATTATCAGGGTGGACTTCCCGTGTAATATAGAAATAACTTTAAAAAATCAGTAGTGGACCAAAACAGGAAGGAAGAGGAGGAGAAGACGCACGGGAAAATAATTGGAGGGGTGGTGGCTCAGTGGTCTCGTATCTGGGAGGTCCCGGGTTCGAAACCAAGTCGACGCACTGGTGCCCTTTGATAAGGCATTAACCCTAATAAGGCCGGGGGCATTATGCCCCCCCCCCTCCGCGATTTTTGGCGCCCCGCCGCTCACTGACTTTTTGCTTCCGAGTCTTGAGCATCTTTTAAAACGTTTTTTTTTTAAAATCGGACCTACAATTACAAAGTCACGTGACCTTTTGTCTTTGCAGGTCAGCCCGAAAATCGCTCATTTTCGTGATTTGTGTACAAAACATATGGAAATGTCATTTTTCCTAAAAAGAGATAACACAGTGGTTATTGGGTCGTGTTTAAAGTTTAGGTGTTTGTTTTGGGAGTCAACATAGTTGAATTGTAGTTAGAAATGATTAAAAAAATACATAAGTTAAAGAAAAACAATGAAATACATAAGAAATTATCAAAACAAGAGATAACATAAGGAGTAACCTAGCTCTTCCAAATTTATTTGGTCGTATTATTGTTTCAAATGGTCTAACGAATACATGTAGTGAAAAAGAATGCTTAAATATAAAGAATATGTGATTTATGGGTAAAAAGGTAGATTTTATGACCTTATTTGCATAAATTACCATAAATATGTAAATGAGTGATTTTTTTAAATATGAAATTTACCAGAGTATTCTATACACTTCATTTGACACGCGTGCACCAATTTTTTGTGTTTTTGTTTGTTGGCCGGGGGGGGGGGGGGGGCACGTGCCCCCTGTGCCCCCACCCCTAGATCCGTCCCTGATGGTGCACACATTAGTAACTCCTCGTAAGAGGGAAAATGTTTACTTTATATAGTGATGATGATGATAAATAACAGTGAGAAAAAATTAATAATATTCCGCTTTTATATAGCGCTTAATACAATCTCATCAACGATATCTCTAAGCGCTTTACAGATATATTATAACCCTGGTCGTCGGATTCAGGCTTGTCCGCACACATGTATGCACATTCTCCACTCCCTGGGGAGCATTCCAACCAGACGTCATTTTACAGACACTCCCAATGCTGAGCAAACTACATCAAATTTCGCATCCTACCTTTTACCCAATTAACGCCTGGGTGGAGAGTGGCAAATGTAGGTTAACGTCTTGCCATAGTTCATTAGTGTCGGGCTGGGATTTGAACCCCGTACCTTGTGATCTGCAGTCGGGTGACTTATCCTTCCGGTAGGAAGGAATTACTTGAATGATGTGAGCGCCGAAATCGGCTGCCTAGCAGAGCCGGAGTAATAGTTGGAGCGCCTTGAGCACCATGCATGGTGGATATGTGCGCTATACCGTGTGTCTCAAAAAAAACGTAACACTTTTGAAATGGTTGCCAAATTGAGCATATATAATTTTATGAAAAAATGTCTATATGTATGGAAAGCTAAAGGACCAACCTTTCATATGATATGAAAAAATTAAAAAAAAATCATGCTTCGATGGACAGTGTTCACTTAAGTTAGAGGTATGAAAATGGGCCTGCGCAGGATTTTTCCTTCCAATTTTGGACAGGTAAATTACTTGTAACTTACAAAATAAGGTCGATATGAGATATTCATGATCGATGGATCAAAAGGATATTTTGAATCAAAAGGATATTTTGAATACCTCGAATTCTGGTATTTTCAATGCATAATGAATGATGTACTTAGCTATTACATGTTTGGGTCATTCATAAAACCTGAATAAAATGTGATTGATGATCCACCAAACTTACGGAAGAAAACTGATAAAGAAAAGGCAAGGGGTAGGTGATGGGATGGGAAAAGGTTGTGGGGGGGAGGAGAGTGGGTTGCATAATGTCAATTATGATTTTGAATACGGTATTTCAATTTAACATTTTCCCATTCTTCCTTCATCCTGTTCACATCTACCAGATCAATGATACAATAAGATGGGAGTGGAAGTTGGTGTGTGTGTGTGTGTGTGTGTGTGGCAGGGGTGGTGTTTGGGGATTGATAAATGACAGAGAGAAAGGACTGGTATTCAAAACATCCTTTTAACTCTTAATCCATCGATCATGAATATCTCATATCAAACTTATTTTGTATGCTAAAAGTAACTTACCTGTCCAAAATTGGAAGGAAAAATCCTGCGCAGGCCCATTTTCATACCTCTAACTTAAGTGAACACTGTTCATCGAAGCATGATTTTTTTTTCAATTTTTTCATATCATATGAAAGGTTGGTCCTTTAGCTTTCCATACATATCAACATTTTTTCATAAAATTATATATGCTCAATTTGGCAACCATTTCAAAAGTGTTACGTTTTTTTTTAGACACACGGTATAAATATCCAATATTATTGTTATTATTATCCACTAGACCAAAACACCTCATATAGGCAAAGAGGCCTACATGTAAATTAAAAACATCATTCATAAGTTTTAATACAAAGAAGAAGGCAAGGTAAACTTTATCATATATATATATATATATTATTCTTGGTCTTTTTTTCACTGACGTGCGGCATTTTGGAACACTAGGGCAAATGCTGTCTACGGCTTTCTGGCCTTGATCACTAGTTCATTACTACTTGATCGGTGATCGAACCTTCCAGGTTCCAGCTACCATCTGTTTTCCCTTTAAGCTAATATTTCTCCATTTTATCAATGTCTCTAAAGTCTGTGGAGAAAATTTCCCTTTGAAAAAACAATTCAATAAACGATGCTTCTTTTTTAACGGCCACCGACTTAAAGCGCAATTCTCTCCTTCATCCAAAAACGTTGGGCATTGGCTTGCATAACGATGGTGCGAAGACAGAAAGCCACAGCAAGCGTACAATTTAAAACGGCGCGTCAGAACCTGGATATCACAATGTATGTACATACCATACCTAAAATGACAGATAAATCTCCACGTGATTTTGACAACCCCTGTGTGAAACAAATCTATTCCGCCATCAATAACTAAACAAATGAACGTTTATGACGTTGGAAATTGAAGAGAAGCTCGCAAGATACGTAACAGTGTTGCCGATTTGTGTTTTACTGATGATGACAATTTCACAAATTCATAAATTTCCTAATTATTATCTGCTATTGTTCAAACTTACACTTATTTGTTTCTTTATTTTTTTCTGATTGTATTAAAGGTACAATGTCCAATTCGCAGGCCCAAAAAATGAATAGGTTAAATTCCAAGGGCATTTGCAATATAATACTAATTTAGAACTTTCCTCAAAACGAAAGGGCTTGAAAATGTCTTTTAGGGGGGAAATAAAGAGCATTACTTGTCGAATCGACTTCAGTGATTGCAATCATTTTAGTAATAGTCTGATGTTCAGACCCTTGTACCGAATTGTCGTATGTTTTGAGCTGCGCAAAGATTCAATCAGTTTAAATTTGATCATTACAAGAAAGTGGGTTATTGATGTATACAAATGCGCGTGTGACTTTACAGCTTATTTAATGTATGTTATTAACACAGAAAAAAGAAGAAGTCAGTCACTCACTCAAAAGTGTCTGATAGTGAAGTCTAGAAAGTAAACGGGTTTCCTTGCATAATTTGAATGATAAAAAACTGCTAACATTTAAATTTCACAGATACACTGTAGGACATACGTGACATATTCATAATTCCTGCAAAGTTCGACATAATTTGATGGTGGCTGCAAATGGGACATAGTACCTTTAAAGCCCCACTGTCCTACTTGTAGATACTTGCTCCCTCTATATAGAAAACTTCCCCGATCGTTGCCTGTTGATCCCCCATGATCCTCTATTTCTTATGTTATTTGAGAGCTGAGTTGATGAGATAGCCACCTGTCAGTGACCTCGCTGTGTGGTCTAATCCCTCCTAGCCACACTAGTGTTGATAAGCTTTAAAACCAACTTAATACCAGGGTGGACTTTCCCTTTGGGATGCATTAATCTCTAAGTTTTCTGTTCATTGACAAATCAAACAAAGTTAGATTTCTAAATTGTTCGGGGTCATGATAAGTGATAAGTAGCACAGCATTTTTAAATGTTGGCTTAAAATAGAAAAGGCGTCACACCCTTTATTATTTCATTGATGTGTGCAGAAAATGAATAAAGTCGTAATTAACAAATATATTGAACGCACATTTTCAAGTGATACATTATAGTAACGATTCGTGCAGGGAAATTGAAATAAAGTAAGAAGTAGGTTCTATCTATCCAGAAGTTTAAAATATTGTTTTAACAACAATAATTATGAAATAAACACAGTTTTAGACCTTCCCTTTTCATATTTTGAGGCCAACATTTCGTGTATAACTTTGTTTTGCCATAATTCGAATTACCTAAATGTATGTGCGATACACATTCTATCATAATCGCAAACAATATTTTAGAAGTACATGTATGTTCTGTATCACTAATCCGTCTAGAATTATTAATCATAGAAAAATATAAAAGATATTCGCTTCAAGTCATTGAAAACAAGATTTTTGTTAACTGGAACCGGAGTTCACTCCGTTTTTACGACTGTAGTATCAGCCGACACATTATCAACAATTAAGTTAGTAAAATCATCCTTATTAAACCAAAATATCTCCCTTTGGCATGTAAGCGAGCTTTATGAGGCGTTTCTTCAAGTCTTTTGGATTTCTAAGAAACATTGTTTCGGTTTAATTCCAGATGACTGTTGATGATGATGTGTCGGTTAGATCTGCAGTCACAACAACAGAGTGAACTCATTTAAATCAATTAATGCTATGATAATGTCTAAAACACTAGTGACTTTAATAATACAAATTTACCATAATGACAAACACGACTAAGTAAATGTAGTCCTATTTTTTAATAATTTACAACGTTTTTA
Source organism: Strongylocentrotus droebachiensis (assembly GCA_035222895.1). Lineage (NCBI taxonomy): Eukaryota > Metazoa > Echinodermata > Echinoidea > Camarodonta > Strongylocentrotidae > Strongylocentrotus > Strongylocentrotus droebachiensis. The sequence goes on from JAVYIG010017145.1 coordinate 15,428, forward strand.
CAAAATAAATGCCATATACGGTTCGGAAAATCTTTGCCCCGTGTTTTATCTAGTCAAAAGCAAAGGCATGAGCATTAAGATCATCTCCCGAAGGAAACTCAGTGTGTACATCGGAGCGGTTTCGGAGTACCGCGCGTAATATCATAATAATCGTACATTTTGACAGTCATAGGTAGTCTGCCTGAACATTTGCAGTGAAGGTACAGGGCAAACAAAGTGAAATCATGTACGCGTGCGTTGCGTGCTCGCTAAACGTGATCCAACAACGCCCGGACATTGACCATAATACATAATATAATCTTCAAATTCCGATCAAATATCAAATAAAACTTGCAAGATTAAATTGTAAATAAATATATTTTACAGAACTATAATAATATGAATTTTTATTTTTTAGATATATTTAATTAATCTCATATCACTAAATTTGATATTTTTAAACTAAATTACAAACAGTCAATCGAAACTCGGAATAAATCGGGGGCGGCACGACTAGACTCGGTCGTTCGTAGCGTAGGCAAGTAATGTTGGCGATCACTACATAAAACTGAGCCAACGGGTATTACTCTCCCGTGCGTTAACAAGTTCGCAAGGTGGCATAGGTATCGCACGTCCGTGTGCTGCCCTCTCTGTACCCAAGCTTGAGCATCTTTAAGGTTTATCCATGGACATACTACCTAGCACTTATCAAAATTAAAGAAGAATTCACCAACTTTATATTCAGCAATTTCACTTGATTATTAAGACATTGGAACTTTAATAGGTTATGACTCACTCAACAGTTAACAACCAAAATATTCATAACCCTCGTAAATTGGATTTTTCTTTTCTTCTTCGGAATTTAAGAATAAACGTTGGATTGGTTGAAGTAGGGCCTTTGTCGAATTTGTTAAGACGTAAGCTTTAATATGTCACATTCTCAAGAAACGTTAATCGGGATGATTTTTTTTTGGGTAAGGGCAGGAATAATTTAGTTGTTAACTGCATGAATCTATTACTACAAATGAAATCAAACCTCAATTCGATATTAATTGCATAGCTTACAACACGACTGTCTGAAGCGGCGATAAGTGAACAGATAAACAAAGACATTGGTGATATGGCTGATGTATTTAATTTGATAGAAGAAATAGATGGTGACGTGGGTCTTCTGAATGAGGCGAGTGAAAAGATCACCTGGAATCTGATCAAGCACGATGTTGGGCAGCCACAGGAGGAAAAATATGACGGTGATGATGATGACAACTTGAGTGGTTTTGTGGTCAGTTGGGTGGTTCCGAAGCTTCTTTGATGATGGCTTTAGCTTATTGTTGGTTGGTTGGGTTGTATGGTTGCTGGGTCCAACACGAACATTGGATCGTTGGGTTTCCTGCGTGTTTGGTCCATCATCATGAACAGTGCTTGGTTGGGCTTTGGTTCCAACGGGCTTTGCCGAAGTCGAAAAGGAACCAACTGCAGAGGACACGGCACCACTTACTGATGGGATGGATCCTGGTGATGATACGACATGGTCCAAAGCTCGAATACTTGGTTGACCACCAAAGGCAGCAGATCCGGAGATCATCTGTTGGCGGATCATCTGGTGGGTCCGGATGAACTTGTAGATGCGAAGGTATAATGCTGCAATACCTAAGGCAGAAGCACAAAACACAACGGCTTGGGCTTTCGCATACACGTCACGCCCCCACGGTACACCGCCGTAAACATTGCATTCGTATTCGTTGCGGAGTCTTATCGATGTCGTAATGAAGAAGAACGGCACATGGAGCCCGAAAGCGACAACGGTGCAAGCGACGGAGATCAAGACGGCAGCTCGTCGTCCGATTTGTCTAGCGAATGGCTTACAGACAGCCTGGTAGCGGTAGAACGCTATCCAGGTGGTCATGAAGAGACCGGCGTAGAGGGCCGACCTTGCCGCAATGACCTCGATGAAACACGCCCAGGGATGGTCTCCGTGGAAGAAAACCATCACAATCTTCAAACCGTTGATGATGCTAGCGATGAGATCGACAACGGCGAGGGCGATGAACGTGATGTCGGTGGCATTCTTAATTCCTAGACGAGCGAAGACGACGATGATTGTTATGTTGCCAGGAATCCCAAAGGCAATGGCTAAACAACCAACAATCAAATGAAGTATGGAAATATCAGTAAACATGCTGGAGAATTGTAGCAAATTATTTGCCAAAGAGAACCATCGGATCTTGAATGAGATTTTTCGTAAGAGTCTTAAGTTGTTTGAAGTCAGGTATGCAATTTGCATTAGCGGAAACAAAAAGATATCAAGCAAGTTTATAGACGACAGAGACGAAAGCCGTGCCTCAAAATGGGGAGATCCAAACATACCATCTAACTTTATAATGCATCCAATCTCATCATTAGAGGTAGGCGGTCTGAACTGCCGAGAAACTTTCCTAATTAATGGGTCATGTGAAAAATCACGAGGGTTTTTCTATAAAACAAAATAATACTGTACCCGTCGAGATATGCACGAACGCTATATTGCAGGAATAATGTCCATGTCTTCATTAACGGAAATTTACCTGACAGGTGCTCCACTTCTCCACAAGGAAGAACATCAAGATCATTTAAATTTGGTGAACTTTCTTTTCCTGCCAATCAATATATCTCTATAAGTATATTGCTTTGAAAACCTTCAGAGTCTTGCTATTTTACTTAATCATTAGGGAGTTCTTTTCGGTGCACATGAAGGAAAATAAATCCATCACTTTTCAACATTTTGTTCCCATTCTTCTGTGTAAAACATCTCGGTGATACATTATAAGAGTAATACAAAAATGGGAGCAGCACATCATTGTGGGGCATTTTGTCATTACCATTTTATTAAAAGCTATCGACCACACATTCAAAGTGAAGTAGTCACTTCACTTAAGCCTTTCATCATCTCGTGATGAAAGAGATCTGAAATGTATTATTCGCAAAAAAAGAAGCGATTTGCCGTCATCTTTGAAACCAATTTTGCTCGGTCTCATACAAACCAAAAGGTACCGTATCAATAACGAATTGCAGCCTTAAACTTTACAAATGAATCTTTCTTTCCAGACCTTCAATCTCCTTTTCATAGATCGAAATACTTTGAGTTTCCGTTAGCATAAAGTCTTTCTGCCCTTAAAAGGATCCGGTATATTTGTCTCAGATTCTGAAACAAAATCTCATGCTGCAATGGTAATTATAAACATTTTAGGTCAGTCAGGAAACCCCATGACTTTTACAAGCCGGTCGCCTGTCTGATTATCAAGATATTTATGATTGAAATCGAAGCCAAATTTTGCGTTTGCCTAACGGTTTTTCATAACTCTACAGGCTATTAGGGGAAACGAGTATGGTAAAAACCGGTCACTCAAAGATTTTTACTTTTTTGAGGCATTTCTTGATCATTTTGAAGCGCGGTTTTTTGTTGTTTAGGGCTTCGGTATTACACCATATCACAGACACTGCATCTCAGATTTAACATTGTTAAACGATGCCTTTAACTTTTGGTACTGAAAAACTTTATGATTGGAAATCGAAGCCAAATTTTGCGTTTGCCTAACGGTTTTCATAACTCTACAGTCTATTAGGGGAAACGAATGACTTGAACAGTAACTGAGTGACAGAATATACCGAGTTATGATATTAAAAGGGAAAATGTTGGTTCGCCAGCCATTTCGATTGCCCGTCACGATAGTGCTCTTCCCGGATATTCGTGCTGAAGTTTCTTTCACTCGAAAAAAAAAAGGGTGAAAGAAATTAATTTGAAATATGAAATTTGAAGGTCTCCAGTATATAGTTCATGAAACGTCTGATAGAAAGAGCTTCATAATTATATTAAAAAAGGTTTCAATTACCATATCAAAATCTAAATGCCAAACAGTTTTAATCGATTTACGGGGCACTAGATGCTTCTATTGAAAATGAGAGGAAAAAGGGTCCAAATCCGTTAAATGTATTTTGTGCGTAAGAAGAAGAAGAGAAGAAGGAGAAAAACTTATCATTTCCAAGTAAATCTGAGTAAAAGTGTTCTCATCTTCTGACAGCTCTTAATCAAGGTAAAGACTTTTTTAAAATTCATTGAGAAAGTATGTGTGTTCTGTCTCATAAATAAAGTAATGACTTTTTAATGACATAAAATCGTTTAGATGGAGTTGGGGCCTTCTCCCTCTGGTGTATGTAATTCGAAGCTTGCTTGGTCGACATTTTATCCACGGTGAAAGAAGTATAAATGCAATATAATGGCACAGTTATATTCTACTGCCCCAAGCTCTCTCTCTCTCTCTCTCTCTCTCTATCTTATTATCTCTTTCTATTCCCATGTTCTTTCCTTTTTCCACCCTCTCCCTCCCACCCCTCTCTCTATTTCTCCCTCTCTCTCTCATTCTATCTTTACAACGCAGGATTTGATTTATATAAAAATGTATCTACCTCTCCCCTCTCCCTGTTTGCCTCCCCCTCTCTCCATCTCTTTCTTTCTCCACCCTCTCTCCCTCTTTCCTTATCCAGGTTCTCCGTCATTCACTGCTGTTTAAAGGTCTCATTCTACTGATCAACTCTCTTGTTTTCTCTATCTTGTCCAACTTCCTTTCTATTCTCTGCTTCTTCTTTTTCTCCCTTTCTTTTTTTGCCCTCTCCTTGGTTTTGTATCACTCCCGCGTCTCTCTTCTTCTTCTTCTTCCTTATGAGTACAGACCTCTTTACAGAGTATTATCGTACTATACTGGGGTGTGTGTGCAGGTAGACCATTTAATATACCGGGGTTTCCCCCTACTCTTATGCGAATAGTGCAGTGGGTTCTTAACGTGCAAAGGTAGTGACTCTTCTCTACACGGGCCCTTCATTAATGTCCTATCCGAGGGACGGAGTGTTTTCCACTTGACATAACCTGCGTCTATGAACAAGGGAAGGGGCACGTTAACACACAACGCAAGCTTCAGTCATCCGCCTGGTTGGGAGTCTAACCCGGGATCTTTGGTTCGACAAACGGACGCTTACCTCCTCACCATCTTATCCCAGGCACACCGAACAAGGCTATATCCATGTTCTCAAGCAGGCGGGCGGTAGTGGGGTAGTAATGGTGGTGTATTTTTATTGCAAAGGAAGGGTGGTGGCCGGGCGAGGGGGAATGAAATCCTTTCATTTCTTAGCTTATAGGGTTTTCAACTTTTCATATTTTTGTTTACCTCTTAAATTATAGTTTTATACAGATAGAAGAAAATATTAATTGTACACAAAACAAGTATATCCCTCCAGAAAAGGAGGCAAATGCTGAAAATGTGAAGATGTATATAATTATTATGAGGAAATAAAGAAGACCAGAATGGTTATTTTACCCCACCCCCCCCCCCCCACCCCCCCCCCCCCTCAAAAAAAATGATGATAATGATGATGATAAATAACAGTGATTGAAAAATAACTTACCAACTTGCTGGATTTCATTCTTGGTCTTTGCTTCACTGACGGGCGGCATTTTGGAACACTTGGGCGAATGCTGTATTCGGCTTTCTGGCCTTGATCATTACCACTTGATTGGTGATCGAACCTTCCAGGTTCCAGCTACCATCTGTTTTCCCTTAAAGCTAATATTTCTCCATTTTCTCAAAGAATTTCTCTAAAGTATGTGGAGAAAATTGCGCATTGAAGAAACAATTCAGTAAACGATGCTTCTTTTTAACGGCCACCGACTTGAAGCGGATTATCTACCTGTTCTCCAACGTTGGGTATTGGCTTGCATAAATTAATACGACGGAGCAAAGATAAAAAGCTAACAAAAAGCGTGAAATTTAAAACGGCGCCTCAGATCCTGGCTATCATAATGTATGTACGTACGCATGTACATTAAAGATAAGTCCCCATGCGATTTTGACAAGTTTTAATGTGCTATTCTAAAACAGAAAGCAGTAAATTCTTGGTCCTCCGCTCCAACGAGGTCCAGGGCTACATGGGTCCGGAACGAGCTCGCCTCCAATAATCTTCGCAAGCTCTCAGTCCCTAAGGGTACCTAATCATGACTGTAACGGTCTCTCGCGGTCAACTAGACCCGAAGTCTAGCGGCAGTCTGATGTCCGGCTTAGGGTACCGGTTCATGGCACAAAGGCGTGATGGTAGGGGCAAACCGTTACATAATAGACCCCTATCTTTTGCACGCAGATTACTTTAGCTCATTCATGTTCAACGCCAAAAGAAGGAAGTTGTATGCTTCGCCAGGTACCATCTTGACCATGATGATTAGTAGTCTAGAAAACAGTCGCGGCTTTCATCATGATCAAATAGATTTTAGTAATCACTTCAAGAGGCTGTTTTGGTAGGCCCTAATAAACATTATTTTACATTGTTAGCATATCATGTCCTCAGTTTGAAGGGGAAAATAATTTGATTATTCCTTTAAATTTGTATTTAAATTTCTGCGTTCATTCAGCTTACCATTAATATAAAGTCGTATTTTTTATCGGATAAATATCGGTATATAGCTATAGTACATCAGGAGCAGGGAGTACTAAATAGGCCTATACTCAGAGTCGGTCCTCTTCAAAATACGAAATACATTTTTCTGGGATATATAATCTATTGTAAAATATAGATAAATATGGTTCAGACATAATATTGCTTGATAATATATTTTGAACGCATGATCTGATTGAATTGTTTCACGCTCTCGAATATTGAAAGAGATTTAATTACTTATAAGGTCTATGTATGACTAGACTACCAATAAACAGCTGGCCGAACTCGGTCACGCTCTAATGAACACGGTCTATTGATCACCAAATATTGACTAATTGTCTTCATTGAACATGACCATCATAATTGTTGACATTCGCTTAGTTCACACGGCGTCCGTTAACTTTAGGTTTTATCTCAATTTTAAACTCCAATGTTGCTGTTGTCATTTGGTTTAAGATGGCGCTTTTTGATATCTCCGAGGTTATTTACGTAATAACAACGTATAAATATTACATGTTCTATATGTATATTCTAGCAGTGCGGACGCTATCGTGATTTCGGATATTTTATGTTTACACGCAGTTTCCAATGATAATTTCAAGTTTAAAAACTACGTCGGTGTCGTGTGTACACAGCTGTAAACTTTGTACAGTGACCACACTCTTTTTCAGTTACTCCCAAAGTGCCCCATTTTACATGAAAGAACTGCCACTTTTCTTTCGACAACTGTCCCTTTTCCTTTGTAATACGTGTCTCTTTTCCATTCTCATAAGTGCCCTTTTTCATCTCTGGTAAGTGTCCCTTTTTCAGGTACGAGATGTACCACTTACCACCTCTGAGTAGTGCCCCTGTTAACATCTGACAGGTACACGTTTACTTTCTTCGTTTTCTATTTTGATGAGTGCCACTGTTCACCTTTGATAAGTGCCCCTTTATTTTGATAAGTGCTCCTTTTACTTTCATAAAAGTGCCCCTTTTCATTCTTAAGTGCCCCTTTTCCTTCTCATAAACGCCCCCTTTTCACCCCAATAATTGCCATTATCAAAATCTGACCGGCGCCCCTTTTCCTTTATAATAAGGGCCCCTTTCCCATTCTCATAAGTTTCCTTTTCCTCTCTGGTGAGTTCCTCTTTCAGTGCGAGAAATTTCCCTTTGATATTTGTTGTCCTTTTTTTTTTACTTTGACTCGTGCCCCTTCTCCTTTTTAATAAGAGCACTTTTCCCTTCTGATAATTGCCCTTTTTCCTCATAAAAAAGCTCTTCCTTTCTCTTAAATGCTAATTTCTCCTGATAACCTCTGATAATTCCCCCTTTTATCTTGGACACGTGCCCCTTTTCCTTTCTAGTAAGTACCATTTTTCCTTCGGATAAGCGTCCCTTTACCTTTTTTTTTTTTATATGAGCCCCATCCTTTTTTTCAAAATGCATTTTTACATCTGATAAATGCCCTTATTTAAATTTGATAGGTGCCCTTTTCCTTCAACAAACGCCCCCTTTTCATTCTCACAAGTGACTTTTTTCATCTTTATTGAGTGTCCTTTTTCAGGTGCAAGTAGTGCCCCATTTTCATTCTCATAATTGCCCTTTTTACTTTGACACGTGCACCTTTTCTTTTCTAGTAGCTGTCCTTTTCCCTTCTGATAAGTGCCTACTTTTCCTTTCTCACTAACATGCACCCCTAATTCAAAGCGACTTAGAGCCCCCTTTTCTTTAATTTTTCCTAAATCTCACTCGCTACGCTCGCTTGCATTTATAGTTGTTATAATTATAATATTCATAACAAAACTAATTAGTCTTTCTTCATTAGATGGTGCTTCGAAGTCATCATGGTTTGTTTTTTTGTCCTCTTTATGAATGTAATTTTTCGCACTGCGACCTCAAAATCTTTAAATGTTGCTCGTCGCTTCGCTCGCTCGAAAATCAATATTCAGACCTCACCCAACTGCAAAGTATGTTTGCTTAACAGGTATCTCGTACCACGTAAAGAGTGAAACAAATATTGATGTCATCCTTGGGAGTGTAAACACAATCATGACGATGTAGGGGTATATATACCAATGTCTAAAAATGGTTCACTTTAAGGTTTCCCTTTGTAGGTGCCCCCTGTTTTTGTTGGTGCCCCCCCCCCCCCCTTCCCACGTTGGAAGACGCTCCGCTGCCCCTACGTAGGATGCTCTAGAGATCGTCGTTTCAGTACTGGAAAACTTGAAAATATTCTTCCACGGTCACTCCTCTCCTCGCGCATTCTCATTCTCATCCTCATTCTCATCATTACTATGATTTTCCTCCCCCTACTACTTAGCATCCTCCTTTATGTCTCTCTCTCTCCTTTTCTCTATTTCTCTCTCCCACATAATCTCTACCAAATTTTCCTTTCTATCTCTCTCTATTTTGTTCTGTCTGCCCCCTCCCCATTTCTCTTTTTTTTCTGTCTCTCCTTTCTGTAACTTTCTTATATCTCTACCCTCTTTCTTTCTTTTTTCTGTCTCTATCAGTCTCTCTCCCACCACTTACCCCCTCCCCTGATTGCTCTCTCTTTGTTTCACCATCTCTTATTACCACTCCCCCCTCCCACAGGCAAAAAAATGAAAATGAATGCCAATGTACTCTAGCATACTACGTTACAGACTTTGATTCGTGACGTCATTGGTGTTTCAATTTGACTACATTCCTTTCCTATTCAGAGTAAACTTCTTTTTCAATCGCCGGATAAAAAAAAAACTAAAAAAACACACAGATATTATAGACTTAACTCTCATTTTAGGGGGCATGAATAACTCTGGAGAAAAAATTGAATCCCGTTCCTATGAACTCCATACCAGTGTTATCGTTACCGTGATAAGCTGGGTTTGTACCCCTTTTTCTTCCTTTCGGAAGTCTTGTTAGCAATGAAAAAAAGTATACCTTTCTCAGAGAAGCCATGCATTCACTAATTACTGGGACAAACTTGTGTTTGTATGTGGATTTATTCAGAATTTCTTTGCAAACTGAAGAATAAAAAAGAGGGGATACAGGAAAAGCTTTGTCAAATCCATACAAGACTACACCCCGTCGAAAATATTAAAGAAATAAACAAACAAACAGACAATAAACAAACAGCCCAAACAAATATATGATCACTAAAGACAAGTTTATACGATAAATCATATACAATTTAGAAAATATGAATAAAACATATACATGTACTAGTAATCATAGACACAAAATTCGATACTATGTCAATGCATCAATAACATCGATACAAATATACAGATATTTATCTTAGAATAGTAACAACAAAATGTTGAAACACGAATTGGCTTAATTACAGTTGAAACAATATATATCATACTACATTATATCATAACGCGCAATGTTAGCGTAATGCGCTCGTATTCACACATGTTAACAAAACACTCTTTCTTTCTCTATGCAAGTGACACGTAACTACAGAGAATGAAGAGAATGAAGATATTAACATTAATATTTCTAAGCATATACCTCCAGACTATATAAATGGGGGTTGCTCTTATTAATTTGTGTCATTACTTCCAAAGAGCTGCATTAAAAACCCTCCATGTACAAACGGATCCAGGAAGGAAAACGGCTGCTCCCTCATCATCATTTGGTACGGCAGCCATTTAGAGAAAAAAAAACATAATATTATGATGTATTTTTCTCGTCGATTGCTTTTTCCAGTAGCTCTATAGCAAAGTGCTAGATTCTGTTTTTGGTGGCCCAAAATATCCGATATTGGTGTCATTGTCATCATAATTTTCGTATTATTGTTATCAATACTACCACCACCACCACCACCACCACCACCACCACCACCACAACGCACCACCACAACCATCACCACTAATATTACTACTACTACTACTACTACTACTACTACTACTACTACTACTACTACTACTACTACCACTATTACTACTACTACTACTACTACTACTACTACTACTATTACTACTACTACTACTACTACTACTACTACTATTACTACTACTACTACTACTACTACTACTACTACTACTACTACTACTACTATACTACTACTACTACTACTACTACTACTACTACTACTACTACTACTACTACTACTATTACTACTACTACTACTAGTACTACTACTACTACTGTACACTGTTACTATTATTATTAATATCGATATTAGTACTGAGAAGTAGAAGTAGTAGTTGTAGTATTCGTAGAAGTATTCGTGTTCCTAGAAGTAGTAGTAGTAGCCAAAGGCGTAGACAGGTTCGTACACCTGGGGGGGGGGGGGGGGGGTGACTCAGGGGCGGATCTAGCTTTTTGCTAAGGGGGGGGGGGGGGGTGTTGACCAAAATAATGACGATGCGGAGCATCGTCCACGAACCGCGAAGCGGCGAGCCGATTTTTTTTTGGGTGTTTATTTGAACCCCGTAAGTGATGTTTTCCTGGCATCTTTTTAAATCAAGTAAGTTATCATGTGTTTGGTTAAGTTACCAGATGAGTTGAATATCTTCTCACAATATTTGCACTTGAAAGGGTTTCTCTCCAGCGTGCGTTCTTTTTTCTTTTTTTTTCTCTTTTTTTCCCCTTTTTTTTGTTTTGTTTGTTTTTGGGGCCGCCCAAGGGGGGGGGGGGGGTTTAAACCCCCTAAACCCCCCCCCCCGTAGATCCGCACCTGTTTAATCTTGTGGTTATCTTGTGGTTTCCAAACCACAAGATAACCACAAAATATTTGTAAGATTTTCTTTTTTTTACCGTCTGAATTGGCTTTCACCGTGTGAATGCGGCTAATAACAATAAACACAATTACAATAATGATGAGGATTATTATTATCATCATCATAATTATTATTATTATTAATATTATAATTATTATCATTATTATTATTACTATTATTATCATCAGTATGACTTATTAAGTAAGCAAATATCATTCCCCAAAACCTGGGGGGGGGGGGATGATTGTACATGCCATCCCCCCACCTTGTGAGGTGGGGGGATGCATCCCCCTCATCCCCCCCGTTGTCTACGCCCCTGGTAGTAGCGGTAGTAATTGACGTAGTAATAGTAGTCGTAGAGGTAGTGGTAGTGTTACTACGGTAGTACTAGTCGTCAGACATGTAGCCACGGGGGGGGGGGGGGGGGGGGGGAGGGGGGAGGGGGGGGGGAGACGTGCCCCCCAACAATTTCCAAGATCGAATGAACTTTTTTAGACCCCTCCCAAGGACGTCGATCATTTTTCATGTATGTGCCCCCCCCCCCCAAAAAAAAAAAAAAAAAAAAAAAAAAAAAAAAAACATCAAACTTTGGCTACGACCCTGCTAGTCGTAGCAGTAGTAATAGTAGTAGTATTGTTTGAAATAGTAGAATATAGTAACATTATCCTCATCAACATCAGAAATATCATTATCATCATCATCATTATCAGTAAGATAGCAAAGAACACAATTGATTAGTAGGTATATATAACTACGTTCTGTCCATGGAGCAGTCGTCTTCGTCGTCATCTTCTTCTTCTTCATCTTTTTCTCCTTCTTCATCCATTTCTTTTTCTTCTTCTTTTGCTCCTTCTTCTTCTTTGTATTTCGTGCATACACCCTATAATCAACAGGCTAAACAACGTAGTAATTTCAAATATCTAGAGCCAACACAATCATAAACGTTTTTTTTCAAGAAGAAGAAAACAATCTTACCAAACATGACGTACAATAACTGACATCTTTGAAATGTGCAAATAGTGCAAGCATTTTGTGTAATGATATTCAATGATAGAGTATGATCGAAAAGGGTTAAAAATGAAAATTCCACCAGCCTTTAAAAGCATACGTG
>JAVYIG010017146.1:0-27669 GCA_035222895.1 Strongylocentrotus droebachiensis
GAGATTTTTGACGGAGTCGGTTTTAGATTTGAATTTCGAGTATGAAGATGGCATTTTGAAGGGCAGGTTATGTGTCGCAGATGAAAGAACATCTCTCAGACTATCTAGAGGAATTTGTTAGAAGTTTGTAGGATCTAGGATATTGGAGATAGGAAGGAAGATATAAAGGCCTTAAAATGGACCAGAAACGGACAAAATGGCGCCTGGACGGTCATGCATGAGTGATTTCGAAAATCGAAAAAGTAGGTGACCTTGATGAGATGCTAGAGATGATGCCTACGAAATTTGGAAGGAAATGGATATGATGAAGGCACCTAACTGGGAATAACAAGCACTACGTGCAAAACGAATGTGATTTCCGGACGATAAGGAATATACTAAGGAGAATACTAGAAATGCAATCGTGTCACAACGATGTGCGTGCAATGACGCCATGTTTTTACGTGTCAAATGAAGGAGCTACTCTCTGACTATCTAGAGCAATATGAAAGAAGTCTGTAGCTTCTGTGATAGTGGAGATAGTTAGGGCGAAAGAAAGGTCACCAAAACGGCCCGAAACGGAAAAAATGGTGCCTGGACGGTCACGCATGAGGGTTTCCGGAGAACGAAGAATTTAGTGACCTTGAAGGAATGCTAGAGACTACGCCTACGAATTTTGAAGGGAATTGGAGTAGAGGAAGGGATCTAGAAAGGGCTCGCAAGCACTGCGTGCAAAACCAATATGACTTGGTGCATGATGAACATGTTACGACGCGTGCTTTGGCACGAACGGCCGCCCATACTAACACAACCGAATAACAGTCTTAAAAAATGACGTCATGGAAACTCTGCGGAATTCGTACTTGTTCAAATGCGATTTACTCACAATTTTCTGCGTGAACATATACCATACTTCGTATCATTCGAAAGGGCACTTCAGTGCGGTCAGTTTGACACCATTGACATCTGCGCAAAACGTACTGCACGCATCAAACGCGCTATTACGTAAAGCATAGTAAATTCATCATCTTTGGCGATAACTTGGCAAAGAGGGCATTACAATTTACTAAACTTAGCAGACAGTTGTCACGTATATGGATACATGTGTCTGCCAAGTTTCATTGATGTAGGTATAACGATCGCCATTTTAGAGCAAGTTGAATTTATTTCTCAATTTTCTTGAAAATGGCGAATTTGGAGGGCAATTTTCTCAAATTTGGTCAGTAATAGGGTATATAAGTTTGTATATGGCTGGAAAGGGCATATCTTAAAGCAGGGGCGTAGACAACGGGGGGATGAGGGGGATGCATCCCCCCCACCTCACAAGGTGGGGGGGATGGCATGTACAATCATCCCCCCCAGGTTTTGGGGAATGATATTTGCTTACTTAATAAGTCATAATGATGATAATAATAGTAATAATAATAATGATAATTATTATCATATTAATACTAATAATAATTATGATGATGATAATAATAATCCTCATCATTATTGTAATTGTGTTTATTGTTATTAGCCGCATTCACACGGTGAAAGCCAATTCAGACGGCCAAAAAAAAGAAAATCTTACAAGTATTTTGTGGTTATCTTGTGGTTTGGAAACCACAAGATAACCACAAGATTAAACAGGCGCGGATCTACGGGGGGGGGGTTAAGGGGGTTTAAAACCCCCCCTTGGGCGCCCCCCCCCCCCAAAAAAAAAGGGGACAAAAAAGAAGAAAAAAAAAGAAAAAAAGAAAGAAAAAAGAACGCACGCTGGAGAGAAACCCTTTCAAGTGCAAATATTGTGAGAAGATATTCAACTCATCTGGTAACTTAACCAAACACATGATAACTCTGGATATAACTGTGTATTTAACTGTTACTTGATTTAAAAAGACGTTATCATGCACTGCTTTTTATGGTCTCCATTGTGTTAATAGATGCCAGGAAAACATCACTTACGGGGTTCAAATAAACACCCCCCAAAAAATCGGCTCGCCGCTTCGCGGCTCGTGGACGATGCTCCGCATCGTCATTATTTTGGTCAACCCCCCCTTAGCAAAAAGCTAGATCCGCCCCTGAGTCATCCCCCCCAGGTGTACGAACCTGTCTACGCCACTGTCTTAAAGTATCTAAATCCAAAAAAGGGTACGGGTTTGCCAAGCCATTATGGAGATACGGCCACAGAGAGAAAGCCAATTCCCAGAACTTTAGAGGGCGCTATTTATGTTGTGCATAGTAATTGGAGCGTGAAATTTGGCATGGCTATGTGCAATTATGAGATAAAGATACTGTGAGATTTAAATACAAAACGGAATTTATATGAGAAAGTTATGGCAGTTTTAGATTATTTAGGGGTCCATTTTTCAAGAACTTGAGAGATTTTTGACGGAGTCGGTTTTAGATTTGAATTTCGAGTACGAAGATGGCATTTTGAAGGTCAAGTCATACGTCGCAGATGAATGAACATCTCTCAGACTATCTAGAGGAATTTGTTAGAAGTTTGTAGGATCTAGGATATTGGAGATAGGAAGGAAGATATAAAGGCCTTAAAATGGACCAGAAACGGACAAAATGGCGCCTGGACGGTCATGCATGAGTGATTTCGAAAATCGAAAAAGTAGGTGACCTTGATGAGATGCTAGAGATGATGCCTACGAAATTTGAAAGGAAATGGATATGATGAAGGCACCTAACTGGGAATAACAAGCACTACGTGCAAAACGAATGTGATTTCCGGACGATAAGGAATATACTAAGGAGAATACTAGAAATGCAATCGTGTCAGAACGATGTGCGTGCAATGACGCCGTGTTTCTACGTGTCAAACGAAAGAGCTTCTCTCGGACTACCCAGAGCAATTTGCACGAAGTCTGTAGCTTCTGTGATATTGGAGATAGGTAGGGCGAAAGAAAGGCATCAACAGTGACCTTGATGGGATGGTACTATGCCTACGAAGTTTGAAAGAAATTGGGATAGGGGAAAGAACCTAGAAAGGGCTCGCAAGCACTGCGTGCACAAACCAATGGGATTTGGTGCATGTTTGACATTGCAATCAAGTTCGTTCTGGGGGCCAAAAGCGTGAACCCGATATGCCCCATAGACAATGCGTGTAATGAATGGGCGGAAAACGTGCAGGATCTGTATTATTGCCGGAGGTAAATTGTTTTTTCTCTCTCTCTTTACGTCTCTTTATGGGCCGTATTTGGTATCATTAGAAAGAGAATTTCATGGTTGTTATTGTAAACCACTCTCTTTTTTTCTATGATAATCCTATCGGAACACGTGATGTAAAATAGATGTATGGGACAAAATGGCATGTTAAATGGCCCCCTTGACTAATTTCAAAAATCCGGCCGAGAGGTGCCCTGCGTATTGGAACTCGGCATGTCACTGCAAATTTTCAAGGAAAAAAAAGGACGTTTAAGGGGCGAAAAACAGTCTGAAAAAATGACGTCATAGCCGAAACGTGTTAGGTTCGGGCGGAAACTCGGCGGAATTCGTGTAGTGATCTTTGTTCAAATGCGATTTACTCACAGTTTTCTGTGTGAACATATATGATACTTGGTATCATCCGAAAGGGCACTTCATTGCGGTCAGTTTGACACCATTGTTAACTGCGCGCAATGTATTGCGCGCATTGAACGCGCTATTACGTAATCCATAGTAAATTCATCATTTTTGGCGATAACTTTGCGCTGACACATTCAAATTTTACCAAACTTGGTAAACAATTGTCACGTATATGGATACATATGTCTGCAAAGTTTCATTGATGTAGGTATAACGATCGCCATTTTAGAGCAAGTTGAAGTTATTTCTCAATTTTCTTGAAAATGGCGAATTTGGAGGGCAATTTTTTCAAATTTGGTCAGTGATAGGGTATATAATTTTGTATATGGCTGGAAAGGGCATATCTTCAAGTATCTAAATCCAAAAAAGGGTACGGGTTTGCCAAGCCATTATGGAGATACGGCCACAGAGAGAAAGCCAATTCCCAGAACTTTAGAGGGCGCTATTTATGTTGTGCAAAGCCATTGGAGCGTGAAATTTGGCATGGCTATGTGCAATTATGAGATAAAGATACTGTGAGATTAAAATACAAAACGGAATTTATATGAGAAAGTTATGGCAGTTTTAGATTATTTAGGGGTCCATTTTTCAAGAACTTGAGAGATTTTTGACGGAGTCGGTTTTAGATTTGAATTTCGAGTATGAAGATGGCATTTTGAAGGTCAAGTCATACGTCGCAGATGAAAGAACATCTCTCAGACTATCTAGAGGAATTTGTTAGAAGTTTGTAGGATCTAGGATAGTGGAGATAGGAAGGAAGATATAAAGGCCTTAAAATGGACCAGAAACGGACAAAATGGCGCCTGGACGGTCATGCATGAGTGATTTCGAAAATCGAAAAAGTAGGTGACCTTGATGAGATGCTAGAGATGATGCCTACGAAATTTGGAAGGAAATGGATATGATGAAGGCACCTAACTAGGAATAACAAGCACCACGTGCAAAACGAATGGGATTTCTGGACGATAAGGAAAACCAGGAGAACAAGAATATTAATGGGGCAGAATGTGAACGAAAACAAGGCAATGACGAAGGTTCGTCATTGCAACTAGAAATGCAATCGTGTCACAACGATGTGCGTGCAATGACGCCATGTTTCTACGTGTCAAACGAAAGAGCTTCTCTCGGATTATCCAGAGCAATTTGTACGAAGTCTGTAGCTTCTGTGATATTGGAGATAGGTAGGGCGTAAGAAAGGCCTCAACAGTGACCTTGATGGGATGGTAGTGACTATGCCTACGAAGTTTGAAAGAAATTGGGATAGGGGAAAGAACCTAGAAAGGGCTCGCAATTAGCACTGCGTGCAAAAACCAATGGGATTTGGTGCATGTTCGTCATTGCAATCAAGATCGTTCTGGGGGCCAAAAGCATGAACCCGATTTGCCCCATAGACAATGCGTGTAATGCATGGGCGGAAAACGTACAGGATCTGTATTGTGACCGGAGTTAAATTGTCTTTTTCTCTCTCTCTTTAAGTCTGTTTATGAGCCGTATTTGGTATCATTAGAAAGAGAATTTCATGGTTGTTATTGTAAACCACTTTCTTTTTTTCTATGATAATCCTATCGAAACACGTGATGTAAAATAGATTTATAGGACAAAATGGCGTCTTAAATGGCCCCCTTGACCAATTTTAGAAATCCGGCCAAGAGGTGCCCTGCGTATTGGAACTCGGCATGTCACTGCAAATTTTCAAGGAAAAAAAAGGACGTTTAAGGGGCGAAAAGCAGTCTGAAAAATTACGTCATAGCCGACACGTGTTAGATTCGTGCAAAAACTCGGCGGAATTCGTGTAGTGACCTTTGTTCAAATGCGATTTACTCACAATTTTCTGTGTGAACATATACTATACTTGGTATCATTCGAAAGGGCACTTCATTGCGGTCAGTTTGACACCATTGTTATCTGCGCGCAATGTATTGCACGCATTAAACGCGCTATTATGTAATGCATAGTAAATTCATCATTTTTGGCGATTACTTTGCGCTGACATATTCGAATTTTACCAAACTTTGTAAACAGTTGTCACGTATATGGATACATTATGTCTGCCAAGTTTCATTGATGTAGGCATAACGATCGCCATTTTAGAGCAAGTTGAAGTTATTTCGGAATTTTCTTGAAAATGGCGAATTTGGAGGGCAATTTTCTCAAATTTGGTCAGTGATAGGGTATATAATTTTGTATATGGCTGGAAAGGGCATATCTTCAAGTATCTAAATCCAAAAAAGGGTACGGGTTTGCCAAGCCATTATGGAGATACGGCCACAGAGAGAAAGCCAATTCCCAGAACTTTAGAGGGCGCTATTTATGTTGTGCAAAGCCAATGGAGCGTGAAATTTGGCACGGCTATGTGCAATTATGAGATAAAGATATTGTGAGATTTAAATACAAAACGGAATTTATATGAGAAAGTTATGGCAGTTTTAGATTATTTAGGGGTCCATTTTTCAAGAACTTGAGATTTTTTTGACGGAGTCGGTTTACGATTTGAATTTCGAGTACGAAGATGGCATTTTGAAGGTCAAGTCATTTGTCGCAGATGAAAGAACATCTCTTAGACTATCTAGAGGAATTTGTTAGAAGTTTGTAGGATCTAGGATAGTGGAGATGGGAAGGAAGAAAAAAAAGGCCTTAAAATGGATCAGAAACGGACAAAATGGCGCCTGGACGGTTATGCATGAGTGATTTCGAAAATCGAAGAATGTAGTGACCTTGATGAGATGTTAGAGACTATGCCTATGAAATTTGAAAGGAAAAGGACATGAGGAAAGCACCTAACTAGGAATAACAAACACTACGTGCAAAACGAATGCGATTTCCTGACGATAACGATAAGGAAAACACTAAGGAGGAGAATACTAGAAATGCAATCGTGTCACAACGATGTGCGTGCAATGACGCCGTGTTTCTACGTGTCGAACGAAAGAGCTTCTCTCGGACTATCCAGAGCAATTTGTACGAAGTCTTTAGCTTCTGTAATATTGGAGACAGGTAGGGCGACTAAGGCCTCAATAGTGACCTTGATGGGATGGTAGTGACTATGCTTACGATGTTTGAAAGAAATTGGGATAGGGGAAAGAACCTAGAAAGGGCTCGCAAGCACTGCGTGCAAAAACAAATGGGATTAGTTGCATGTTCGTCATTGCAATCAAGATCGTTCTAGGGGTCAAAAGCGTGAACCCGATTTGCCCCATAGACAATGCGTGTAATGCATGGGCGGAAAACGTACAGGATCTGTATTATGACCGGAGTTAAATTGTTTTTTCTCTCTCTCTTTATGTCTCTTTATGGGCCGTATATGGTATCATTGGAAAGAGAATTTCATGGTCGTTATTGTAAACTACTCTCTTTTTTTATATGATAATCCTATCGAAACATGTGATGTAAAATAGATTTAAAGGACAAAATGGCGTCTTAAATGGCCCCCTTGACCAATTTCTAAAATCCGGCCAAGAGGTGCCCTGCGTATTGCATCTCGGAATGTCATTGCAAATTTTCAAGGAAAAAAAAGGATGTTTAGGGGGCGAAAAGTAGTCTGAAAAAATGACTTCATGGCCGATAAGTGTTATAATCGGGCGGAATTCGTATAGTGACCCTTGTTCAAATGCGATTTACTCACAATTTTCTGTGTAAACATATACCATACTTGGTATCATTCGAAAGGGCACTTCATTGCGGTCAGTTTGACACCATTGTCATCTGCACGCAATGTACTGCACGCATTAAAGGCGCTATTACGTAATGCATAGCAAATTCATCATTTTTGGCGATAACTTTGCAACGAGGGCATTACAATTTATTAAACTTGGCAGACAGTTGTCACGTATATGGATACATATGAGTGCCAAGTTTCATTGGTGTAGGTATAAAGATCGCCATTTTAGAGTAAGTTTAAGTTATTTTGGAATTTTCTTGAAAATGGCGAATTTGGAGGGCATTTTTCTCAAAGTCAGTCAGTGTAAGGGTATATAATTTTGTATATGGCTGGAAAGGGCATATCTTCAAGTATCTAAATCTAAAAAAGGGTACGGATTTGCCAAGCCATAATGGAGATACGGCCATAGAAAGAAAGCCAATTCCCAGAACTTTAGAGGGCGCTATTTACGTTTTGCAAAGCCAATAGAGCGTGAAATTTGGCATGGCTATGTGCAATTATGAGATAAAGATACTGTAAGATTTAAATACAAAACGGAATTTATATGAGAACGTTATGGCAGTTTTAGATTATTTAGGGGTCATTTTTTCAAGAATTTGAGAGATTGTTGACGGAGACGGTTTCAGATTTGAATTTTGAGTATGAAGATGGCATTTTGAAGGGCAGGTTATACGTCGCGGATTAAAGAACATCTCTTAGACTATCTAGAGGAATTTGTTAGAAGTTTGTAGGATCTAGGATAGTGGAGATAGGAAGGAAGAAAGAAAGGCCTTAAAATGGACCAGAAACGGACAAAATGGCGCCTGGACGGTCATACATGAGTGATTTTGAAAATCGAAAAAGTAGGTGACCTTGATGAGATGCTAGAGACTATGCCTATGAAATTTGAAATGAAAAGGACATGAGGAAAGCACCTAACTAGGAATAACAAACACTACGTGCAAAACGAATGGGATTTTTGGACGATAAGAATATTAATGGGGCAGAATGTGAACGAAAACAAGGCAATGACGAAGGTTCGTCATTGCAATAAGAATATTAATAAGAAGAATGTGAACGAAAACAAGGCAATGACGAAGGTTCGTCATTGCAATGAGAGGGAAAAATAACAAAAGTAAATGAGAGATAGAAGTGTGTGTATGGAGGGTTGACAAGGGCAATTTAAACGGGATAACATGCTATCCATAAGGATCATTATTCATAAATGTCATTATTCATAAGGGTTGCTACTCATAATGCACTTCTACCATATACTAGCAAACTGCTATTCATATCACAAAAACAGGTTGCTTTTTTTAATATACATAAGGATCGCCATTCACAAGGGTCACTATTCGTGAAAGGGACATAACAATGAATATTCATAGTTTCGATAAAGGACCAATTTTCATAAGGGTCACCAGTCACTATTCATAATTTGACTAAGGGGTATTCATAATATACAGACCCCTTTGCTAAATTATAAGCATCAAAGTCCTCATTTTTATAAAATAATTATGAATAGCGCACCTGTGTTCTATGATGAATAACAACCCCTTTACTCCTTTAGGAATAGCAACCTATTGACAAATTAGCCCCCTTTTAAATTATAAATAGCAACCTCAATAGTATTGTGAATAGCGACCCTTATATTATATAATTCCGACCCCTTATTTCTATTATGAATTATTTATTTGTGATAAAGACGCTTATAAATAGTGATCCCATATTTTAGTTGGGAATAGTGAACCTTATGAATAGAGAGCTTTATGTGTAATAATCCTTGTGAATAGCAGCGGACCCTCATTTTTTAGGGAAATTTCAGGGGCCTCGTTATAGGAACTTTAAATTTTAAATTCTTATCATACAACCAGGGGTAATTCTTTTGTAGACTATAGAACATAAAGATAAGAAAAGGATAAAAATAAGAATAACACTAGAAATGCAATCGTGTCACAACGATGTGCGTGCAATGACGCCGTGTTTCTACGTGTCAAACGAAAGAGCTTCTCTCGGACTATCCAGAGCAATTCGTACGAAGTCTGTAGCTTCTGTGATATTGGAGGGCGAAAGAAAGGCCTCAACAGTGACCTTGATTAGATGGTAGTGACTATGCCTACGAAGTTTGAAAGAAATTGGGATAGGGAAAGAACCTAGAAAGGGCTCGCAAGCACTGCGTGCAAAAACCAACGGGATTTGGTGCATGTTCGTCATTGCAATCAAGATCGTTCTGGGAGACAAAAGCGTGAACCCGATATGTGCCATAGACAATGCGTGTAATGCATGGGCGGAAAACGTACAGGATCTGTATTATGACCGGAGTTAAATTGTTTTTTCTCTCTCTCTTGATGTCTCTTTATGGGCCGTATTTGGTATCATTAGAAAGAAAATGTCATGGTTGTTATTGTAAACCACTCTCTTTTTTTCTATGATAATCCTATCGAAACACGTGATGTAAAATAGATTTATAGTACAAAATGGCGTCTTTAATGGCCCCCTTGACCAATTTCAAAAATTCGGCCACGAGGTGCCCTGCGTACTGCGACTCGAAATGTCACTGCAAAATTTCAAGGAAAAAAAGGGATGTTTAGGGGGCGAAAAAAAGTCTGAGAAATGACGTCTTTGCCGATACGTGTTATAATATTGGGCGGAAACTCGGCGGAAATCGTATAGTGACCCTTATTCAAATGTGATTTACTCAAAATTTTCTGTGTGAACATATACCATACTTGGTATCATTCGAAAGGGCACTTCATTACGGTCAATTTCACACCATTGTTATCTGCGCGCAATGTACTGCACGCATTATAGGCGCTATTACGTAATGCATAGCAAATTCATCATTTTTGGCGATAACTTTGCGCTGACATATTAGAATTTTACTAAACTTGATAGACAGTTGTCACGTATATGGATACATATATCTGCTAAGTTTCATTGATATAGGTACAAAGATCGCCATTTTAGAGCAAGTTGAAGTTATTTTGGAATTTTTCGAAAATGGCGAATTTGGAGGGCATTTTTCTCAAATTTGGTCAGTGTTAGGGTATATAATTTTGTATATGGCTGGAAAGGGCATATGTTCAAGTATCTAAATCCAAAAAAGGGTACGGGTTTACCAACCAATTATGGAGATACGGCCACAGAAAGAAAGCCGATTCCCAGAACTTTAGAGGGCGCTATTTATGTTTTGCATAGCCATTGGAGCATGAAATTTGGCATGGCTATGTGCAATTATAAGATAAGGATAATGTAAGATTTAAATACAAAACAAAGTTTAAATGAGAAAGTTATGGCAGTTTTAGATTTTTAGGGGTCCATTTTTCAAGAATTTGAGAGATTTTTGACGGAGTCAGTTTCAGACTTAAATTTTGAGTACGAAGATGGCATTTTGAAGGTCAAGTCATACGTCGCAGATGAAAGAACATCTCTCAGATTATCTAGAGGAATTTGTTAGAAATTTTTAGGATCTAGGATAGTGGAGATAGGAAGGAAGAAAGAAAGGCCTTAAAATGGACCAGAAACGGACAAAATGGCGCCTGGACGGTTATGCATGAGTGATTTCGAAAATCGAAAAAGTAGGTGACCTTGATGAGATGCTAGAGACTATGCCTATGAAATTTAAAATGAAAAGGACATGAGGAAAGCACTTAACTAGGAATAACAAACACTACGTGCAAAACGAATGTGATTCCGGACGACAAGAAGAGGAGGAAGAAGTAAGAATATTAATAACGTGAACGAAAACAAGGCAATGACGAAGGTTCGTCATTGCAAAAATAAGCAAGACAGAAAGGAAAAAGGAAAGTGAAGAAGGAGAAAAAAATATATTAACAAAAGGACAAGTACAAAGAGGAGACGATAGAAGGATAAAACTAGAAATGCAATCGTGTCACAACGATGTGCGTGCAATGACGCCGTGTTTCTACGTGTCGAACAAAAGAGCTTCTCTCGGACTATCCAGAGCAATTTGTACGAAGTCTTTAGCTTCTGTAATATTGGAGACAGGTAGGGCGAAAGAAAGGCCTCAATAGTGACCTTGATGGGATGGTAGTGACTATGCCTACGATGTTTGAAAGAAATTGGGATAGGGGAAAGAACCTAGAAAGGGCTCGCAAGCACTGCGTGCAAAAACAAATGGGATTAGTTGCATGTTCGTCATTGCAATCAAGATCGTTCTAGGGGTCAAAAGCGTGAACCCGATTTGCCCCATAGACAATGCGTGTAATGCATGGGCGGAAAACGTACAGGATCTGTATTATGACCGGAGTTAAATTGTTTTTTCTCTCTCTATTTATGTCTCTTTATGGGCCGTATATGGTATCATTGGAAAGAAAATTTCATGGTTGTTATTGTAAACTACTCTCTTTATTTCTATGATAATCCAATCGAAACATGTGATGTAAAATAGATTTAAAGGACAAAATGGCGTCTTAAATGGCCCCCTTGACTAATTCCAAAAATCCGGTCACGAGGTGCCCTGCGTATTGCATCTCGGAATGTCATTGCAAATTTTCAAGGAAAAAAAAGGATGTTTAGGGGGCGAAAAGTAGTCTGAAAAAAATGACGTCATGGCCGATAAGTGTTATAATCGGGCGGAATTCGTATAGTGACCCTTGTTCAAATGCGATTTACTCACAATTTTCTGTGTAAACATATACCATACTTGGTATCATTCGAAAGGGCACTTCATTGCGGTCAGTTTGACACTATTGTCATCTGCACGCAATGTACTGCACGCATTAAAGGCGCTATTACGTAATGCATAGCAAATTCATCATTTTTGGCGATAACTTTGCGCTGACGTTATTAAAATTTACCAAACTTGGCAGACAGTTGACACGTATATGGATACATGTGTCTGCCAAGTTTCATCGAGTTAGGTTTAAAGATCGCCATTTTAGAGCAAGTTGAAGTTATTTCGGAATTTTCGTGAAAATGGCGAATTTGGAGGGCAATTTTCTCAAATTTGGTCAGTGATAGGGTATATAATTTTGTATATGGCTGGAAAGGGCATATCCTCAAGTATCTAAATCCAAAAAAGGGTACGGGTTTGCCAAGCCATTATGGAGATACGGCCACAGAGAGAAAGCCAATTCCCAGAACTTTAGAGGGCGCTATTTATGTTGTGCAAAGCCATTGGAGCGTGAAATTTGGCATGGCTATGTGCAATTATGAGATGAAGATACTGTGAGATTTAAATACAAAACGGAATTTATATGAGAAAGTTATGGCAGTTTTAGATTATTTAGGGGTCCATTTTTCAAGAACTTGAGAGATTTTTGACGGAGTCGGTTTTAGATTTGAATTTCGAGTATGAAGATGGCATTTTGAAGGTCAAGTCATGTGTCGCAGATGAAAGAACATCTCTCAGACTATCTAGAGGAATTTGTTAGAAGTTTGTAGGATAAAGGATAGTGGAGATAGGAAGGAAGATATAAAGGCCTTAAAATGGACCAGAAACGGACAAAATGGCGCCTGGACGGTCATGCATGAGTGATTTCCAAAATCGAAGAATGTAGTGACCTTGATGAGATGTTAGAGACTATGCCTATGAAATTTGAAAGGAAAAGGACATGAGGAAAGCACCTAACTAGGAATCACAAACACTACGTGCAAAACGAATGCGATTTCCTGACGATAAGGAGGAAAAGGAGGAAAAGGAGAATATTAATGGGGCAGAATGTGAACGAAAACAAGGCAATGACGAAGGGTCGTCATTGCAACTATAGCTGCTGACAGGAACAAAAAAGATAGAATTATGAAAACAGGAAGATGAAGAAAGATCGAAGAAAGCTAGGTACTACGTAATGATGACAACAAAAATATCATCCTAAAAGATAAACAGAGATATATATAGTAGGGGAACATAAAAAGATAAAAAGACAAAATCACAAGGATGAAAGCAAAAAATAATATGAGGAAATATAATAACAGGAAGTGATATGATCATGATAGGGAAACATACTGATAATGAAATAATAAAAGAAACAATGTAAATTGATCGATTAAACCAAACATTACCAATAGAATGGTATAAGAGAAAAAAAAACTTGAAACACTAAAGGATTGAGTGAAGAATGACATGAAAAAAGATAGCTATAGAACGCTCTTATTGGAAAAATGAATGGGAGCTGTGAGTGATATCTTTGTTACATGTATGTGAATATATTGATACGCGACAACACGCATCTCCATACACAATGGTCATCTACATGCAAAACGGCCCGAAACAGACAAAATAGCGCCTGGATGGACGGGTGTGCATGATTGATTCCGGAGAACGAAGATTACAGTGACCTTTATGCTACCGACTAAGTTTGAAATAAATTGGGACAGCGGAAAGAAGCTAGAAAGGGCTGCGGTCAGTTTGACACCATTGTCATCTGCGCGCAATGTATTGCACGCATTAAACGTGCTAACGTATAATGCATACCGGTAGTATAATGCATAGTAAACTCATCTTTATTGGCGATAAATTTGCGCTGACGTCTTTGAATTTTACCAAACTTGGCAAACAGATGTCACGTATATAGATACATATGTCTGCCAAGTTCCATTGACGTAAGTATAAGGATCGTAATTTTAGAGCGAGTCGAAATTATTTCTCAATTTTCTTGAAAATGGCGAATTTGGAGGGCAATTTTCTCAAATTTGGTCGGTGATAGGGTATAGAATTTTGTATATGGCTGGAAAGGGCATATCCTCAAGTATCTAAATCCAAAAAAGGGTACGGGTTTGCCAAGCCATTATGGAGATACGGCCACAGAGAGAAAGCCAATTCCCAGAACTTTAGAGGGCGCTATTTATGTTGTGCAAAGCCATTGGAGCGTGAAATTTGGCATGGCTATGTGCAATTATGAGATGAAGATACTGTGAGATTTAAATACAAAACGGAATTTATATGAGAAAGTTATGGCAGTTTTAGATTATTTAGGGGTCCATTTTTCAAGAACTTGAGAGATTTTTGACGGAGTCGGTTTTAGATTTGAATTTCGAGTATGAAGATGGCATTTTGAAGGTCAAGTCATGTGTCGCAGATGAAAGAACATCTCTCAGACTATCTAGAGGAATTTGTTAGAAGTTTGTAGGATAAAGGATAGTGGAGATAGGAAGGAAGATATAAAGGCCTTAAAATGGACCAGAAACGGACAAAATGGCGCCTGGACGGTCATGCATGAGTGATTTCCAAAATCGAAGAATGTAGTGACCTTGATGAGATGTTAGAGACTATGCCTATGAAATTTGAAAGGAAAAGGACATGAGGAAAGCACCTAACTAGGAATCACAAACACTACGTGCAAAACGAATGCGATTTCCTGACGATAAGGAGGAAAAGGAGGAAAAGGAGAATATTAATGGGGCAGAATGTGAACGAAAACAAGGCAATGACGAAGGGTCGTCATTGCAACTATAGCTGCTGACAGGAACAAAAAAGATAGAATTATGAAAACAGGAAGATGAAGAAAGATCGAAGAAAGCTAGGTACTACGTAATGATGACAACAAAAATATCATCCTAAAAGATAAACAGAGATATATATAGTAGGGGAACATAAAAAGATAAAAAGACAAAATCACAAGGATGAAAGCAAAAAATAATATGAGGAAATATAATAACAGGAAGTGATATGATCATGATAGGGAAACATACTGATAATGAAATAATAAAAGAAACAATGTAAATTGATCGATTAAACCAAACATTACCAATAGAATGGTATAAGAGAAAAAAAAACTTGAAACACTAAAGGATTGAGTGAAGAATGACATGAAAAAAGATAGCTATAGAACGCTCTTATTGGAAAAATGAATGGGAGCTGTGAGTGATATCTTTGTTACATGTATGTGAATATATTGATACGCGACAACACGCATCTCCATACACAATGGTCATCTACATGCAAAACGGCCCGAAACAGACAAAATAGCGCCTGGATGGACGGGTGTGCATGATTGATTCCGGAGAACGAAGATTACAGTGACCTTTATGCTACCGACTAAGTTTGAAATAAATTGGGACAGCGGAAAGAAGCTAGAAAGGGCTGCGGTCAGTTTGACACCATTGTCATCTGCGCGCAATGTATTGCACGCATTAAACGTGCTAACGTATAATGCATACCGGTAGTATAATGCATAGTAAACTCATCTTTATTGGCGATAAATTTGCGCTGACGTCTTTGAATTTTACCAAACTTGGCAAACAGATGTCACGTATATAGATACATATGTCTGCCAAGTTCCATTGACGTAAGTATAAGGATCGTAATTTTAGAGCGAGTCGAAATTATTTCTCAATTTTCTTGAAAATGGCGAATTTGGAGGGCAATTTTCTCAAATTTGGTCAGTGATAGGGTATAGAATTTTGTATATGGCTGGAAAGGGCATATCTTCAAGTATCTAAATCCAAAAAAGGGTACGGGTTTGCCAAGCCATTATGGAGATACGGCCACAGAGAGAAAGCCAATTCCCAGAAATTTAGAGGGCGCTATTTATGTTGTGCAAAGCCATTGGAGCGTGAAATTTGGCATGGCTATGTGCAATTATAAGCCATACATACTTGAGATTTTAATACAAAACGGACATTATATGAGAAAGTTATGGCAGTTTTAGATTATTTAGGGGTCAATTTTTCAAGAATTTGAGAGACTGTTGACGGAGACGGTTTCAGATTTGAATTTTGAGTATGAAGATGGCATTTTGAAGGGCAAGTTATGAATCGCAGATTAAAGAACATCTCTTAGACTATCTAGAGGAATTTGTTAGAAGTTTGTAGGATCAAGGATAGTGGAGATAGGAAGGACGAAAGAAAGGCCTTAAAATGGACCAGAAACGGACAAAATGGCACCTGGACGGTTATGCATGAGTGATTTCGAAAATCGAAAAAGTAGGTGACCTTGATGAGATGCTAGAGACTATGCCTATGAAATTTGAAATGAAATGGACATGAGGAAAGCACCTAACTAGGAATAACAAACACTATGTGCAAAACGAATGCGATTTCCGGACGATAAGGAAAACCAGGATAAGAATATTAATGGGGCAGAATGTGAACGAAAACAAGGCAATGACGAAGGTTCGTCATTGCAATTAATACGTTTATTTTGATGTTATCAAAATAAACCCAATTGTAATAGAATGCAATAGTGTAGGCCGGAAATATGCGGCAAGCCGGTGACTACACACGATAGCGCGCCTCTTTTGTAAAATGATTTTGAGGTCAATAACCGAATGTTTCCCAGCAGGTCGGCAAATATCAAACATAGGCGCATTTCTTTGTAACCTACATTGAGGTCACAAAGCCGAATCTTTACCACGCGTGTTTTGTAAATATCAATGATAGGCGCGCTTTTGTAATACATATCGGGGTCGCAAGGCAAGTGTTTCCCACGACGTGTATTTTTACTAATCAATGGGTCATTCTCAGCTAATACTTCGTTTGAGTTGGTCGTGTTTTATTGGACTCAGAATTATACATGCTAATTGTACACAGGTTGTCGCTGTTGAACTGACTGCACCGGTTAGTTTCTATTATCACTGGGTTTCACACCAATACGCTGGATATTCGGAATTGAACAGAGAGACAGCTACACGGGATATAAGGATTAAACGGTGGAAAAGTTACACTGGATATCTGGAATTAAACAGAGGAAGAGTTACACTGGATAATTGGATCTAAAAAGAGAAAATGTTACACTAGATATTTGGAATTGAACAGAGGAGTAATTGTATTGGATAGCTGGAATTAAATATTGGAGGAAGTTACATCGGAGCTCGGATTGCGGCATAGTCGTCTATCTGGCTCGTCTGTATTGTGTGGACGACAAGATGGGGAAGTCTAAGGCGTCTACGGGACGAAAGGGCAAAGGAAAGCGGAGAGAGCCAGCGCTTCAAAACAGTGACCCGATCAGGGGGACAACGCCAGCTCCACATTCTCGAGTGACGAGACGCGGCTCGAGGAGTAACCCAGCCGCTTCGGCAGGGCGGGAGCGCCAAGGAGACCAGACTCCGACGGGGGGGCCAACATCACAGAATCCCTAGAAACGGCGAATCAACCGTCTATTGTCCATCCTCCACCCGGTGAGTTACCTAGCCACAGGCTAGTCTCATCTTCTAATTCCGCAAACATATCATTCCCTAAGGAGATGGGGGAGATGGCGCAGTGAGACATATAAACTTTATGTCCGTTAATAGGCTGGACAAGGTCGGGTTTTTGTAGGCAAAGGAGATAGGGGCCTACATATAAGGGTGGATATAATTATGGAGAGTTAGTACGATTGCTTACTTTGTTTTCAATAATTTTAACCAGCTCAGTGGGATGTTATTCATTTTCGTATAACCACGCACTTATTTGGGGTTAGTCGTGTTTCGACAAGTGATGTTGTACAATATTTAGTATGTTAAACAAGTTCGGTACGATACTAGAAATGCAATCGTGTCAGAACGATGTGCGTGCAATGACGCCTTGTTTTTACATGTCAAACGAAAGAGCATCTCTCGGACTAGTTACGCAGAGTATGAAGTAGCATTTAGAGGTAAAGACCAGTAATGGTCATGCGATTGCATTGTGAAAGAAACGTTGTGGAATCGATCAGAAAAGGTCGATCATCTAGCATCTAGCATCTGCAGGGTTCTGGAATCATCAAAATGATAAGAAATTTGGCTCATTCTTCGTAAAGTTACAAGCACTATACACAGAAAGATGTATATGGGACTACCCTATCTCTCTCACCAGACCATGAGAGAAATAAATTTACCAAATATATGAATTAGTAGGCGGTTTCCCGGCAAATTTTTTATCATCATGTATAGTCAAAACATATTCTTTCACATGATTGGTAATGAGAGCTTCCATTTCATTTTTTGAAATTGGGGCGTTGCCAATACTGGTCTTACCTTTAATGTCATGCTTGACCGATTTAAAAAAAAAAAAAAAAAAAAAGTCCGGCTTCTTGATGCTCTGCACTTGGCCACTTAGAATGTGCCTGTAAAATTTCAAGAAAAATAAAGATCGTTCTGGGGTCCAGAAGCGTGAACCCGATTTGCCCCATAGACAATGCGTGTAATGCATGGGCGGAAAACGTACAGGATCTGTATTATGACCGGACTTTAATTGTTTGTTTTTTCTCTCTCTTTATGTCACTTTATCTGACGTATTTGGTATCATGGGAAAGAGAATTTCATGGTTGTTATTGTAAACAATTTTTTTTTTTGTTCTATGGTAATCCTATCGAAACACGTGATGTAAAATAGATTTATAGGACAAAATTGCGTCTTCAATGACCCCCTTGACCAATTTTAAAAATCCGGCCAAGAGGTGCCCTGCGTATTGCAACTCGGAATGTCACTGCAAAATTTCAAGGAAAAAAAGGGACGTTTAGGGGGTGAAAAGCAGTCTGAAAAAATGACGCCATAGCCGATACGTGTTATATTATTGGGCGGAAACTCGGCGGAATTCGTATAATGACCCTTGTTCAAATGTGATTTACTCAAAATTTTCTGTGTGAACATATACCATACTTGGTATCATTCGAAAGGGCACTTCATTGCGGTCAGTTTGACACCGTTGTCATCTGCGCGCAATGTACTGCACGCATTAAAGGCGCTATTACGTAACGCATAGTAAATTCATCATTTTTGGCGATAACTTTGCGCTGACGTATTCGAATTTTACCAACTTGGCAGACAGTTGTCACGTATATGGATACATGTGTCTGCAAGTTTCATTGATGTAGGTATAAAGATCGTTATTTTAGAGTAAGTTGAAGTTATTTCGGAATTTTCTCGAAAATGGCGAATTTGGAAGGCAATTTTTCTCAAATTTGGTCAGTGTTAGGGTATATAATTTTGTATATGGCTGGAAAGGACATATCTTCAAGTATCTAAATCCAAAAAAGGGTACGGGTTTGCCAAGCCATTATGAAGATACGGCCACAGAGAGAAAGCCAATTCCTAAAACTTTAGAGGGCGCTATTTATGTTGTGCAAAGCCATTGGAGCGTGAAATTTGGCACGGCTATGTGCAATTATGAGATAAAGATACTGTGAGATTTAAAAACAAAACGGAATTTATATGAGAAAGTTATGGCAGTTTTAGATTGTTTAGGGGTCCATTTTTCAAGAACTTGAGATTTATTGGAGGAGTCGGTTTTAGATTTGAAATTCGAGTATGAAAGTTGGCATTGTGAAGGTCAAGTCATCCGTCGCAGATGAAAGGACATCTCTCAGACTATCTAGAGGAATTTGTTAAAAGTTTGTAGGATCTAGGATAGTGGGGATGGGAAGGAAGATATAACGGCCTTAAAATGGACCAGAAACGGACAAAATGGCGCCTGGACGGTCATGCATGGGTGATTTCCAAAATCGAAGAAAGTAGTGACCTTGATGAGATGTTAGAGACTATGCCTATGAAATTTGAAAGGAAAAAGACATGAGGAAAGCACCTACCTAGGAATCACAAACACTACGTGCAAAACGAATGCGATTTCCTGGCGATAAGGATAAGGGAAAGGGGTATATTAATGGGGCAGAATGTGAGCGAAAACAGGGTTGACGAAGGTCGTCATTGCGATAATATGCTATATAGAATTGAATTTGCTTCGCTTATGTAATTATGTTAGAAACCTTTGGTTCTATAAGCCCATAAAAGGTACGCCATACTCGGAAGGAATTTGGTTTTTATCTTTCTCCGAATAGGTGCCCAGGCTCACCGGGTTTGGGTGTGCGGAGACATTCTCGTGAGGCGAGCTGGTGAGCGGGCGTTTACCAGAGGCTGTCGAGACCTGGGAATCGCTGGTTGTGAGGTGGCATGGCACGGGCGAGGAGGGGCGTCGCTATACGCGATTTCCCGCGTCAATTACAGGGCCAAGTGAGGTTCGGTCCTTCTCCATCGGAGCTATTCATCCATGCGGGCTCGAACGACTTGGGGCGTTATTTTGCAAAGGACTGTCGACAAGCGGTGGATGAAGCACTGATCATGAATACAGCGCGGTCATTGTTGCCGCAATGCTACATTTCATTTTCAAGCATCTTACTCGCCTGTATTACTATGGTCATGATGTACACGTCACGTCGCAGGTCGTCATCAATGATGTGCGGAAAGGTGTCAACAAGTATGCAAGACGGAGGGTCCGGCGTATGTGTAGTGGATCATTCATAGGCCACAATTTCAATGTCCAAGAACACTGGTATTTTCACAGAGATGGCGTGCATCTGTCTGATGAGGGATGTGATCTTCTCATGGAGAACTTTGCGTCAGCGGTTCGATTTGCTCTTAATCTTTGAAACTTTATTTTGTGCATGCCCTTTGGTTTATTGCGGGCAATCAGGAGTATATTGAAATTTAAAGAGTAGATTACGATTTAAAATGGTTTATTGACAGGCTGACAAAATGTAGGTCAAGAGGTTGTTTACATTTTTGTGGGAAATTCACGCGCTAGGAAATGTAATACTTTGTATTACTTTGGAAGGAAATGTACAAGCGTATGTACGCTTTATCAAGCCAAGCGCGGAAAATACCGCCAGCAAATTACAAATAGCACGAAGGGGCTTTCATTCTAGTTATGGCTTTCATTTGAATGGACAAGAAGAAAAATGTACGGAGTCTGAAACATTCCCACCACCTCCCCATTATCTCCACCGATAAAAGTATTTTTAGTATATTAGTGGCATAAATTAAATATTGCTTGGTGGTTCGAATTATAAGTAGCTAAGGTATACGTATTAGTACGGAAAGGATTTAGGGTTTCAGGTATGAAAGGTACGGATAGGGTTTATGTAATAAATTGGTCAGTGATTTATGAAGTTAATGCAGAGCCGGGGGCATTTGGCCTGGTCGCACATCAAGCGTCGTGCACAAAGACGTACAGTGGGCCGTAGGGGAATTTTCCCATTGGGTTTCGCCCCTACCCGGTTTTGTATGGGTAAATCACTAATCACATGGTACTGATAAGTTTATTGATCAATAATTGTCATCCAATAATTTTCGACCCCACTCAATTTTTACATGCGAGGGGGTTGCCAATGTATATTCAGTCGAATTTGTTCGCATGTCAATTCTTAGTTTTTCGGCCCCCATTCGATTTGAATGCGGGGGGACCTAGTTGTACCTACACATTTTCAAACTCAGGGTGTCACGCTTTCATCTTAGGCATCATCCGATCTTACAGGCGGAGAGGCTGGTATATATATACATCTATTTTCTATAACTTTAGGCATCACTCGATTTTATAGGCGGGGGGCTGATATAATGACTTAATGTATATAAGTTTAGCCTTGGCATCACTCGATTTCATAGACGGGGGGCCTAGCATTTGTAAGCATTTTTTATGATTCAATATATCTGTGTTATTTTGTTATGACACCCAGAAAATCAAAATGTGCAAAATAAGCGTCCATCTCAAAATGTTAATAAAGCCACAAAAATAACGCAAAGTTGATTGTTTGTTATTTTTGTTAGCCGTGCATAAATTTTGCCACATGCCCAGGTTCTATTTCGCTAGGCAAAAAAAAAAAAAAAAAAAAAAAAAAAAAAAAAAAAATTGGGTTGTTGGGATTTGGAGTTTGTTCTTTTGTTTCGTTCCTGAACTATAATCATTTCCAGTATGCCTCAAGGAGAGGAATGGCCAAGAGCGCCATGAACCGACGGTGGGGACAGGCTGCGATTACCAGATCTTGTGTAGGGAACCAATGGCCCGTAGAGCACCGTCTTCCCAGCTGGTCACGTGACCCGTGACCCTCGGGTTCCCATATTTGTGGAATCGCAGTCTGTCGCCTTCCGCCATTGCAAACAAATAATTATGGAAATGGTTTTATATGATTTCATATCTATGTTATGTAATAATATGTCAAGTTGGAAATATGCTACCGCAAAAATTTGAACGGAAATATGTAAATGGTTTTTGTATGATTTTATATCTATGTTAATAGTATGTCAAGTTGGAAATATGCTACCGCTAAAACTCGAACGGAATTATAGAAATGTTTCTATATGATTTCTTATCTATGTTGATAATATGTCAAGTTGGAAATAAGCCAACTCAAACGGAAGAATTAAAAGTTGAGAACTAGAAATGCAATCGTGTCACAACGATGTGCGTGCAATGACGCCGTGTTTCTACGTGTCGAACAAAAGAGCTTCTCTCGGACTATCCAGAGCAATTTGTACGAAGTCTTTAGCTTCTGTAATATTGGAGACAGGTAGGGCGAAAGAAAGGCCTCAATAGTGACCTTGATGGGATGGTAGTGACTATGCCTACGATGTTTGAAAGAAATTGGGATAGGGGAAAGAACCTAGAAAGGGCTCGCAAGCACTGCGTGCAAAAACAAATGGGATTAGTTGCATGTTCGTCATTGCAATCAAGATCGTTCTAGGGGTCAAAAGCGTGAACCCGATTTGCCCCATAGACAATGCGTGTAATGCATGGGCGGAAAACGTACAGGATCTGTATTATGACCGGAGTTAAATTGTTTTTTCTCTCTCTATTTATGTCTCTTTATGGGCCGTATATGGTATCATTGGAAAGAAAATTTCATGGTTGTTATTGTAAACTACTCTCTTTATTATGATAATCCAATCGAAACATGTGATGTAAAATAGATTTAAAGGACAAAATGGCGTCTTAAATGGCCCCCTTGACTAATTCCAAAAATCCGGTCACGAGGTGCCCTGCGTATTGCATCTCGGAATGTCATTGCAAATTTTCAAGGAAAAAAAAGGATGTTTAGGGGGCGAAAAGTAGTCTGAAAAAAATGACGTCATGGCCGATAAGTGTTATAATCGGGCGGAATTCGTATAGTGACCCTTGTTCAAATGCGATTTACTCACAATTTTCTGTGTAAACATATACCATACTTGGTATCATTCGAAAGGGCACTTCATTGCGGTCAGTTTGACACTATTGTCATCTGCACGCAATGTACTGCACGCATTAAAGGCGCTATTACGTAATGCATAGCAAATTCATCATTTTTGGCGATAACTTTGCGCTGACGTTATTAAAATTTACCAAACTTGGCAGACAGTTGACACGTATATGGCTACATGTGTCTGCCAAGTTTCATCGAGTTAGGTTTAAAGATCGCCATTTTAGAGCAAGTTGAAGTTATTTCGGAATTTTCTTGAAAATGGCGAATTTGGAGGGCAATTTTCTCAAATTTGGTCAGTGATAGGGTATATAATTTTGTATATGGCTGGAAAGGGCATATCCTCAAGTATCTAAATCCAAAAAAGGGTACGGGTTTGCCAAGCCATTATGGAGATACGGCCACAGAGAGAAAGCCAATTCCCAGAACTTTAGAGGGCGCTATTTATGTTGTGCAAAGCCATTGGAGCGTGAAATTTGGCATGGCTATGTGCAATTATGAGATGAAGATACTGTGAGATTTAAATACAAAACGGAATTTATATGAGAAAGTTATGGCAGTTTTAGATTATTTAGGGGTCCATTTTTCAAGAACTTGAGAGATTTTTGACGGAGTCGGTTTTAGATTTGAATTTCGAGTATGAAGATGGCATTTTGAAGGTCAAGTCATGTGTCGCAGATGAAAGAACATCTCTCAGACTATCTAGAGGAATTTGTTAGAAGTTTGTAGGATAAAGGATAGTGGAGATAGGAAGGAAGATATAAAGGCCTTAAAATGGACCAGAAACGGACAAAATGGCGCCTGACGGTCATGCATGAGTGATTTCCAAAATCGAAGAATGTAGTGACCTTGATGAGATGTTAGAGACTATGCCTATGAAATTTGAAAGGAAAAGGACATGAGGAAAGCACCTAACTAGGAATCACAAACACTACGTGCAAAACGAATGCGATTTCCTGACGATAAGGAGGAAAAGGAGGAAAAGGAGAATATTAATGGGGCAGAATGTGAACGAAAACAAGGCAATGACGAAGGGTCGTCATTGCAAAAAGGCAACAGCATTTTCATTGTATTTCTTATTGCAATACGTTTATTTTGATGTTATCAAAATAAACCCAATTGTAATAGAATGCAATAGTGTAGGCCGGAAATATGCGGCAAGCCGGTGACTACACACGATAGCGCGCCTCTTTTGTAAAATGATTTTGAGGTCAATAACCGAATGTTTCCCAGCAGGTCGGCAAATATCAAACATAGGCGCATTTCTTTGTAACCTACATTGAGGTCACAAAGCCGAATCTTTACCACGCGTGTTTTGTAAATATCAATGATAGGCGCGCTTTTGTAATACATATCGGGGTCGCAAGGCAAGTGTTTCCCACGACGTGTATTTTTACTAATCAATGGGTCATTCTCAGCTAATACTTCGTTTGAGTTGGTCGTGTTTTTCCCTCCCTCCCTCCCCTCAATTCCTTGCTGACTTGTGGACGGGCAGGATTAGGCTCATGATTATTGGGTAGGAGGTTGTCAGGGGGAGGGGGCGGTCCTTTATTGAGAAAGTGTATATAGGGAGACCGGAGTGGTACTTGCCCGGACTGGTAGTTCTGCGTATGTCATTGCCTTAGAGTTTGGGCTTGAATAAGTGACACGATGGGGCTGTAGTAGTGGACAAGGTTGATGGTTAATTGGGCTTGTTTTATGATATTGACATCATGTTTGTTTGTTTGTTGTTTTTTTTTTTTTTTTTTTTTTTTTTTTTTTTTTCCTTCGGTTTCTACATCAGATTTGCTAGGTTGCTTTTTGTTGTTTTGTTTTTCTTTTTTTTTTGGGGGGGGGGGATTGTCAAATTGATTATGTTTCATTATTGTTCTTTTAATGGTACACAATCTGTTAATCACTGTGTGATTTTGTTCTTTTAAGGCTACAACATTCATGGAAATCAATGCAGATTGTGGAAAGAAAAAAAAAAAAAAAAAAAGAAAGAAAGAAAGAAATTGGGCTTGTTGTATTGACATGGTTGGTTGGTTGGGCTTGATTATTGACATGGATGGTTGGTTGGGCTTGTTATTGACTTGGATGGTTGGTTGGGCTTGCTTATTGACATGGATGGTTGGTTGGGCTTGCTTATTGACATGGATGGTTGGTTGGGCTTGCTTATTGACATGGATGGTTGGTTGGGCTTGATTGTTGACATGGTTGGTTGGTTGGGCTTGTTATTGACATGGATGGTTGGTTGGGCTTGCTTATTGACATGGATGGTTGGTTGGGCTTGCTTATTGACATGGATGGTTGGTTGGGCTCGTTTATTGACATGGATGGTTTGTTGGGCTTGATTATTGTGATGGTTGGTTGGACTACATTATTGACAGGGTCGGCCGGTTTTGGCTTATTGGCTGGAGCTTCTGTTCCGGAAGTCTTAGTATTCCGAAATGAGAGGGTTTTGTTCTTTTGTTTCGTTCCTGAACTATAATCATTTCCAGTATGCCTCAAGGAGAGGAATGGCCAAGAGCGCCATGAACCGACGGTGGGGACAGGCTGCGATTACCAGATCTTGTGTAGGGAACCAATGGCCCAGGAAACTGGGCCTGCTGGGTAGAGCACCGTCTTCCCAGCTGGTCACGTGACCCGTGACCCTCGGGTTCCCATATTTGTGGAATCGCAGTCTGTCGCCTTCCGCCATTGCAAACAAATAATTATGGAAATGGTTTTATATGATTTCATATCTATGTTATGTAATAATATGTCAAGTTGGAAATATGCTACCGCAAAAACTCGAACGGAAATATGTAAATGGTTTTTGTATGATTTTATATCTATGTTAATAGTATGTCAAGTTGGAAATATGCTACCGCTAAAACTCGAACGGAATTATAGAAATGTTTCTATATGATTTCTTATCTATGTTGATAATATGTCAAGTTGGAAATAAGCCAACTCAAACGGAAGAATTAAAAGTTGAGAAAAAGGCAATAACAGCATTTTCATTGTATTTCTTATTGCAATGGGGCAGAATGTGAACGAAAACAAGGCAATGACGAAGGTTCGTCATTGCAATAAAAGAAAGAACGCACTGGCGACCAGAAGTGTACATATCATCACTATCCATTCATCGAGCCAAGGCATCAACACTGCTTTTAGTATAATTGATGAATTGAATTTTTTATTATGATTAGGATAAGTAGTTGACCATAAAGTAATGAATATAGTGTTGAGAAAGCGCAAGTAAATAGTAACGTATGCATAGTGACGTGTATCAATTATTCAAAAACAGTTTCCACCATTCGAGGCCAATGGGGAATGCTAAAATGCAACAACAACAAAAAACAGTGGGGGAAAATGGCCTCCATAGTTCACGACGTCACTGTGTTATTTTTTGTTGTTGACATGTCAATGCTGAAGCTCCATTCATCTGAAAGCTTATACTAATGTCAAACATACAATTTGTCATTCATGGAAAGATATGCAATTGAACTGAAAGAAAACAAAAAGAAAATGGCCTCCAATAAGAGGAAGAACCCCGAAAAGAAAAGAAGAGGGGGGGGGGGGGAGAAAAAAAAGGAAGAAGACCAAGGGTATTAAAATGGAGATAATTAGGGTCAATAAAATAAGACAATATAACGAATGATACATATAGATTAAGATTAAAAGACAAGGGAAAAGGTGGGAGAGCATGAAGATTGAAGGGAGATGACGAGAGAGGATTCGAAAGAGGGAGAAAGGGATTCGTTGGTGTAAGAGCAAGAGAGACACGGAGACAGGTATACGAAGAGAGGTGGAGAGACAGAAAGGAAGAGAGACGGCAGAGAGAAAGAGGGACATATGACCAGAGACAATGAGACAGAGAGAGAAAGATAGAGGGGGAGAGTGAACCAGAACGATAAGAATGAATGCCGTCATGGCATTTTTATTATAGGTGTATCCTGAATAGAGACAGTGCATATATAGAAATATTAAGGTAGGCCTACAATTTTGCATTTCACCTCCTGTAAGGGTCCTAGTTTGATAAACACCTCACTTAGTATTATCCAATCCAATCCAATCCAAAAGATATTTGATATAGCGCCTTTTCCTTGCAGTTACAAAGCGCTGCACACACGCTCCACAATGTTTGGGGCCACTTAAAACAAAAGTTAGACACTTCTCAGAGATCAGTAAAGTATATGTAGGCTGGTAATAAGTAATTTCTAGCAGAATAGATGTGACTTGAGTAGTATTATTGTTGAAGACCGAATTTAAGTCTACTATGATTATATAGGATAAGAAGGTGAACATAAACTGAATAATGGAGTACCGGTATGCAAGGTTATCCACTATGGACACAAAACCCAAGAACAAGATATTCCATCAACAAAGAGACAAACTCCATGATAAAAAACGTAACTGAGGAAAAAGACCTGGGAGTCACCTTTGACCCATCCTTGAAATTCAGCCTGCATGTCGGGAAAATTACAGCCAAGGCCAATTCCATCCTTGGGCTCTTCAAGAGAAACTTTCATCACCTTGATGAAAAGTCATTAGTTCTCCTGTATAAAACCCTGGTACGACCTAAGTTAGAGTACTGCTCAACAGTATGAACCATCTTTTGAATAAGGACAAGGTTAAGTTGGAAAAGGTGCAGAGGAGGGCTACAAAA
>JAVYIG010017147.1:0-27667 GCA_035222895.1 Strongylocentrotus droebachiensis
CGCCCCCTCCCGGCAGTCCAAGCATATTCCCCGCCTCTCGTTCTGCCTCCCCCCCCCCGCCCCCTCTCTCTCTCTCTCTCCTCTATCTATCTCTCTCTCTCTCTCTCTCCCCAGGGGCGGATCTAGGGGGTTCGGCGGTTTAACCCCCCCCCCCCCCCCCTGGGCGGCCAAGTGAAAAAGGGGGAGGGGGGGGGGAGAAGGAAAAAAAGTAAAACAGTAAAACGGCACGATTTTTGGAAAATCCTGGATCTGTCACTTGGTCAACCCCCCCCCCCCCCCCCCCCCTGGCAGACAGCTAGATCCGCCCCTGCTCTCTCTCTCTCTCTCTCTCTCTCTCTTTCCTCCCTTCCTCCCTCCCCTATCCCTCTCTTCCCCTTTATTATTCCCTCCCTCTAGATCCCTTTCCTATACTTTATGTTTCTCACCTCTCTCCCTCACCACTCCTTTCTCTCTCTCCTACTCTATTTCCCTCGATGGCTACAATAATTTAGTCCCGATTTAATATTTTTTAGTGCATGTAGTAATTGCCCGCAGATAGATCAACATTTAATAAATCAGCCAATCATTATCTTTTCAACATGCTCATCACATCTTTATTATACAGCTCATTATGATAATGAGTGTCACATACATTACTACTCTAACTAATTGTAAACACACGCGCCATCTTACATGAAAGCAAACTATGCTGATGCCATTATAGGCCCTGTTTTCAATATTACAGAATTTGTTGTTTTATTTATACAGTTAATTAATAATATTATATTCATTTATTTATTCATTCATTTCTTCGTTTATTTATTATTGTAATATTTATTTTCAATTTTATATATTTATTTTTAAATAATTTATTGATTATCAATTATTTACTAATTCGTTCATTCAATCCATTTTTGTGTTGTTCAATTACCCAATCATTCGACTAATGAATATTTGCATAAGCCTATTTGTTTAATTGCTTCGATTTCCTCTTTGGCTGTTTGTACATGTTCACAAATAATAAAATTCAGATACTATGTATTTATTAATGCACTCGGTTATAATAACATTTATTATTTGTACTTATATTATTTAATTCTCCAATACCCTGATTATGGGTGACATGAGAATAGATGTCATTGTCATTGTCATACAGCAATACCCTGTAATACTTTATTTCGGGTTTAAACATTTACACCAGTTCCTGCTATAATCGAAAAGACTAAATTCTGACATTTCAACACTAAACAAGAATCAACAAAAAATGTACAAATAGTGTCACAAAAGTTAACCTCAGTAATTTTACACCAAAAATAACATCGAAATCACATTCTCAAATCAAGACCGTTTTTGTAAGAGGTTGAGCTCTGATTTACAGCCCTCTGAAACCCCTGGCTCTTGGTTCTCGAGATCGGACGTGGTCGATCCCAACATCACGTGCCATCTAATTTTAAGAGTATATGCATACATTTTCTAGTCTGTGATACTTAAAAGATTACATTGACATAATATACTCATTCATTTGATTAAATAAGAACGACTGGAATTAAACTAACTTTCACAATCTTTTAATTTAAAGTGCTCATGTATACATTTTCTAGTCTGTGTTCATACTTTGAACATTATATTGACAGGATATACTCATTAATTGTATCAAATCAGAACGACTTGAATTAAAATTAACTTTCACAATATTTTAATTTAAAGTGCTCATGTATACATTTTCTAGTCTGTGTTCATACTTTAAACATTACATTGACATGATATACTCATTAATTGTATCAAATCAGAACGACTGGAATTAAACTAACTTTCACAATCCAGAACTACAAAATATTTCTCTTTTCCTTTTTCACTAAATCACACCTCATTATTTTCACATCGTTTAATGGAAATCTCACAGCTTCATTTCTTAGACATTTTATATGTCAGCAAGCAAATAATCAAGTGATATAATGTAAAATATTACGTTCAAAACGGTCACCGATAGTTGCAGCTAGGATTGAGAAAAACTAAGAACATCAGCCATTTCTACTATTAAAGCAAAACCCAATCCGTCAACCTCTTGACTTCAAAAGAAGGTAAGCATTTTCTGCTCAAACAGAAAAACTTTTTTTTTTTAAATCAATAATGTCTGCAGAGCAGAACCAAACACTGTATACCTCTTGGCTTCAATATCGACTGTGCCCACATCAGTCCTATAGCTCTACATGTTTTGTACATAATCTGAAAAAGGTGCATAGTAATAATAATTATAAGAATGATGAATTGGATCCTACACAAATGATTAGTTGAGAGCGTACACGTGGCCAGGCATTTATTTTGCCTAACACGACATTTTACTAATGACCGGTCATTAATAAATACTTATGACCGGTCATTAGTAAAATCATGTTATAAAATATCATTTTATAAAACATCATCTTATAAAACAAATAATACAGAGCATTTTCTTCGGGCATTAGTAAAATTGCCCACACTCGGTACCTTCGAAACAGTCCAAACACCCTCGGCTATCACCTAGGGCGTGTTAGACTGTTCCGTATGTACCTTGTGTTGGTAATTCTTACTAATGCCCTCACTGCTGTGTGTATCATTTGTATAATACTTTTTATCTATACAATACTGGGCCAGTAAAATAATCCCTGGCGTAGCTGATTTAATTAACTCACCATATATGGCACATTCAGCACTAAATTACTTCAATTAAACACTTTACGAACACACACACAAATAAAATAAATATTATTTATGTGAATTTTCGAAGTGACATGAGCATAGCAAATGCTTTGCCTTACATCATTTGTTTTCTAGTTTTTCTACATGTATCCATCAATTTGTAAATACTCTGCATTCCTATTTTAGGGCTTATGTTATAGATATATCTTGAACAGATTTGATGAAAAATGTGATAGGGATCAAATAAATGAACCGACCCTTTACATAGAACCAGACCCATGATATTCGCAGCTTTCAAAACGCCAAGGAAGTCATTGCAAATTTTGTGCTTCACAGTGTTTTTTTTTTAAATTCGTCACCATGCATTGGCCAACTCAGCAACAATTGTCAATAAATTGTTTATAAACATACATTTAAACAAGAGCTGTGAGTTTCTTTGAGAGAGGTTTTGCAGTATCCCGTATAATGTGCGTAAGAAAAAGTAAAACCCTGATGAATTTCACTTAAAGATAACGTTGAGTTCTGGTTATGCAATTGCATTGTGAAAGAAACGGTGTGGAATTGATCCGAAAATGTCGATCATCTACCATATAGGTATTGGTGTGTACTGTCTAATACGAAAGATGTAAGTTGTTGTGTCCCACAAGGTTCTATTTTGGGCCCGCTTCTTTTTCTTATTTATATCATTGATTTCTGTAAGTCTTCGGAGGTTTTATCTTTTATTCTTTTTGCAGACGACTCAAATCTTTTCTTCTCCCATAAGGACCCACATATTTTGCTTGCCACCATCAACCAGGAATTAAAACGTGTTTCAGAATTGATCAAAGCCAATAAATTATCTCTCAATCTGCAAAAGACCTACTACATGCTCTTCAGTAGCATAATAGATGAACTTCCAGGCAATGTTGTTTTTGATTGTAACGTTACTCAAAGAGTTTTTAATTACTAAATTTCTTGGAATAACGATAGATGAAAAGCTTTCCTGGAAGGAACACGTAGATAATATTTGTAAAGTTATTTCAAGAAATATTGGCATTATAAACAAGTTCAAATTTTACTTTCCAACTCGTATATTATTAAACCTGTATTCAACGTTAATCCTCCCACACTTAAACTACGGAATTATAGCTTGTGCGACTATCTTTTAAATAGAATTTTATTACTCCAGAAAAAAGCGCTGCGTGTTATTCTGATTTTCGAGCGCACATGGATGCACTTTTTCACACACAAAGTATCCTAAAGATAACAGAATTATACAGTTATAATCTGGGAATATTCATGTATAATTTAACTAGAAATGAACTGCCAAATGTTTTGTATTCAATGTTTACAAAGAATGTCAATATTCATCATTATCCTACTCGGTCTGCCGAGCTTTTTTCATCTACCAAAAACAAGAACTTTGCTCTGAAATAAATCATTTGTATTTCAGGCTCAAAACCTTGGAACTCTCTTTTAGATCCAGTTAGAAATAAACCCACATATTATAGTTTTAGTAGAGGGTTCAAAAATAATTTTAAAAAAAATACATGTCTCCTACAGGTTAAACTTATCAAATCTCCCCTGTTTCACACACCCTCCCTCTCTCTCTCTCTCCCTCTAACTTCTGTTATGTGCAGCTTTGTTTTTGTCTTGTTTTGT
Source organism: Strongylocentrotus droebachiensis (assembly GCA_035222895.1). Taxonomy (NCBI): domain Eukaryota; kingdom Metazoa; phylum Echinodermata; class Echinoidea; order Camarodonta; family Strongylocentrotidae; genus Strongylocentrotus; species Strongylocentrotus droebachiensis. The sequence continues at coordinate 4,300 of JAVYIG010017147.1, forward strand.
CCTGTCATGTCTTTTTTGTTTTGTCTTGTCCTGTCATGTCTTGTTTATCTTGCCCTGTTATGAATTGTTTTGTCATGTCTTGTCTTATCTTATTATGTCAGTTTCCTGTCCTTTGTGTCACGTTTTGTCATTCTTTACTTTTTGTATATTTTGATTATTAAGTTACTTTAAAATGGTTTATGAAAATATGTTATTATATTAAATCTATTTTACTGTGATTATTAAGACACTTTAAAATGATTTATGAAAATAATGTTCATATTGTATTTATTCTTGAGAACCTACAAAAACAAGCTATGTTTTCCAGTATAGGTTCCTGTTTCATTTCATAATTTTGATCTTATTTTGCTTTGTCAACTATGTTCTTTATTGTGCAAACAGTTGTTATATGAAATGAAATAAAATCAATCAATCAATTAAAATGATAACAAAATTGGCTCGTCTTGGTAAATTTACAAGCACTGTACACAGAAAGATGTATATATGACTACACAAACATGTGGCATAAAAATCCGTCCCGATTTTTAAGCTGTTACATGCCATATTTAGAATATTAAAGGTAATACAAAGTTTTGGGAAATTTTGAAAAAAATCGGTGGATAGCCATTCTTTACAATGTTGATATATTTGGATGCCCCTTCGGATGTATTATAAGCACTAAGTCTAGTAAATTCAGCCCCTAAAACACTTCTGTTTTCGAGAAAAATTGAATATAAAAATTTACCGGTGCTCCCGGTAAATTTTGATAAATTTCAAATAGCGCCTACGTCCGTACAATGGTAGCTGCGACCCTGAAAATCTCAGAATATGTAGTTGTGGTATATAATTTCCAAACGGGAATAGCTAATCGGTCGATTTTAGTCAAGAAACATTGTTTTATAGCTTTATTAATATACTGACCTTGAAAGGGAGCTATACAACATAAAGAGGTTATTATTAACAATTTCATAACTTTAGACTCGATTTCAGCCGCGACATCGATTACTGAATATTTTAGGATCGCATATGCTTCCAATATGTTCATTTGAACCAAATTCATGATCCCATACCAAAACGTGGTATTACCTTTAAGGCATTTGAAGAGACATGCTTTTCAGGGAACATTTTTTATCTGATGCTCTTCCACACTTGCATAATAACACTGCCAATGATCACAAATAAGTTTTCACCTCTTCTCAGAACGCAACCTTCTCTTTAAACATTCAGAACCAATATATCAATGTGGACAACAAACGCCATTATGGGATAAATAGTTCAATGATTTTGATGAACCAAAATGCCCTCATATTTTGGTGTAATATGAAGTAGGATTGCGTCAGGGACTGATGCGTTAATATGTGCGGGTAATTGACGTAGGTTTGCGTCAGCGACTGGTATAGTCACGCCAGGATGACATAGTCCTAATAATTAAAAGGTTAAATTCCAACGACATTTGAAAGACAAAACTGATTTAGAACTTCCCTCAAAACGAAATGGCTTGAAAATAGCTTTTAGTAGGAAAATAACGACCATTAGTAGTTAAATCGACTTAAGTGATTGCAATCACCTAAGAAACAGTCTGATTTTCAGACCCTTTTATCGAATGGTCGTACGTTTTTTGCCGCACAAAGATCCAACAGTTTAATTTTGGCCATTACAAGTAGTGGGTTATTGATGGAGACAAATGCTCATGTACCTGTTACAGCTCATTTAATACTATAGGACACTAGCTGCTAAAGTTTAAATTTCACAGATAGGATATACATGACATATTCATAATTCATGCAAAGTTCTACAGAAGCTGATGTTGGCTGCAAAAGAGACATATTATCTTTGAGAAGAACAGTGCAAACATTGCGTTAAATTAATATCGCATGGGCTAACTCTAACATGTTGCGTCAAAAAACGCGCCAGTAACAATAAGTCTCATGTGCAACAGACATGAAAAATACCTCATTCAATCTAAAGCTACGGTCACAAAGGTTCGTACGAACGATGCGTTCGTACGAATCTCCCTGTTTTCCATTGTCTGAAATTCGTTCGTACGGCGTTCGTAGCAGTTCGTAATGGCATTTGTGACCGAGGCTTAAGATACGGTCACAAAGGTTCGTACGAACGATGCGTTCGTACGAATCTCCCTGTTTTCCATTGTCTTTCCGAATTTCCATTGTCTGAAATAATTTGTACGGCGTTCGTAGCAGTTCGTAATGGCATTGGTGACCGAGGCTTAAACAACTACCCTTCTTTGTTAACACCGCTTCTATCAGGTTTCTCAGGTTTCGTGACGTTTAATTTTCCACAAACCTCTGACATTTCAAAAGGGAGAAGGCCATGTCATAAAAAGATTGAGCAAGCAATTTCCATTCTATTATGAATGAGAGGTCTGTTTTAACGCGATTCACCATCAACATGCATATTTGCCTTTCCACTGCCGTAGTCTATTGTTCCCCAAGCTGAAGCGGCCATGAATGATGAAACGCCAAGCATCATTTATTCATGTAAAGTTGAGTATTTGACTTTTACTACTCAATAATAAACTGCGGCGTCTCTGGAACAGTTTTTAAATGGGGGTGGGGGGGGGGCAGGTGTTGAACAATGCTTCAAATACATAATTTCTCATTTCTAACTAACTCCAGGAAGCTCCAACACCGGCGCCGCAGGCGTCGGAGCTTCAGTTGGCGTATCCTGGGGTTTATAGTAAAACAGCCGATTAGGAGATATTATCTTTAAATCTGCAAAGGGAGTACTTACAATTTTGACTTCATAGGTTGTACGACTCCTTTGGGCATGACTCCAATCATGCGGCGCCGGTGTTGGAGCTTTCTGGAGTTAATTTCTAACGAGAAAAGGTGCCACCATTTTAAAAAGATGCTTTATTTTGTCGGTTCCCGATACACTATAAACTGCTCGAGAATTGTCAGCGACGATTTGCCGAATTAAAACAATTCCGGATTAGAGAGAGGCTATATATTTCCGAAACAGCCAAAACACCACGAAAAGACGGGTATATCGTGTGAGTCCAAAAAAAGTTTACACTCCAGAAAATTGTAATTTACTTTAAAAGTCAGCTATGAACGAGAGGCTATCATACATCTTTTGAAAGAGTGTTATATCCCGAATCGTTTGGTATCATTTTGGGGTGGTATATATCCACGTTTGAATGAACAGGAGGCATTGTTTGCGAGAGTGCAAAAATCGACTTGCGCAAAAGTAGAGAGAGAGAGAGAGAATGAATTGAATGTATCAATTGAGATGAATTGCATACGGTATGCTTTTAGCAGAAGAAAGTCACACATACACACACGCGCGCGCACACATGTTTTTTTGATATTTGATATTTGATATGTGGGGCATCATTTGTTAGGGATCAAAATAGATGATGTGATCTCTGATTATTTTCCAGTGCCTTTTGGAGTTCCACAAGGTTCTCGGCTGGGTCCTTTGTTATTTACTCTGTATACTGCTAATCTCATTCCATATGTTCAAACGAATTTTCCCGAGATATCATGCCACTGCTATGCAGATGACACACAGCTTTATGTATCATTAAGACCTGATGAACATGCTAAAGAGCGTGTGTGTCTCACTTCAAGAAACATGTATTGACTATTTGCGTGGATGGATGTTGCAAAATAGGCTCATGCTTAAAGATAAACTCCAGTTCTGGTATAAAAAAAGAAAATTAATTCTCACAGAATCAAACGAAACTTACACTGAATGTTCAAGATTACAAATAAATGACATGTGCCAAACAATTTTGGAAGAAAATTTATACTGGCTTAGTAATGAGCATAGAAAGACAAGGAAATCAAGGTAGTACTAGCCCCGACACCATGTGTGTTGTCCCATATATAGCTTTCTGTGTACAGTGCTTGTTACTTTACCAAGCCTCGGTCAAATTTATTATGATTTTGATGACTCCAGAACCTTGCAATGCACACCAATACTTACATGCTACATGATCAACTGTTTCTGATCCTTCCCACACCTTTTCTTTCACAAGGCAATCGCATTACCAGTACTAAAGTTTATCTTTAATGATGGTAAAACTGAATTAATGATCCTTGGCACATCTAAACAGACATCCAAAATCAACTTAAACAGTGTGTCGATTGGAGATTCTGTAATAGAACCATCTGTCAATGCAAGAAATCTCGGAGTACATCCAGGTCGATGCGCATTTGAATATGAGAGAACACATCGCAAATGGTTGTGAATCAGCATACTACATATGATCTATAATCTCAGACGTATTCGTTAAAATTTAGATAAGGACATTACGAAAGACATTGTTCATGCATTTATCCCCAATAAGTTAAACTATTGTAATGGTCTACTGTATGGGATCCCTGACTCTCAAATAGTGAGATTGCAACGGGTTCAAAACACCTGTACAAGGCTGATCTGTGGTTGCCGGTTCCAAATTCACACGGATCACTCCAATTTTAAGAAATCTTCATTGGTTACCAGTACGCAAGAGAATAACAATGGAAGTTACAACTGACTGATTCAGCCGAGGACGCAGGTTCGAAGCTGAGTCACGTCTTTCGGTCCCCAGACGTAAATAATCAAATCTGATTGGTGCACGTCTTTAAAAACCCAATACACGCACACACATGACTCCTTGGCTACCACGTCCGACGCTAACGCAGTCCTATACGGTTAGCCTCCACCCATATGAACTATGATATCGTGTACCACTTAATCCCTTCCCCATTAAAGGTAATACAAAGTTTTGGTATGTGGTAATGAATTTGGTTCAAGTGAACATATTGGAAGCATATGCGATCCTACAATATAAAGTGATCGTTGTCGCGGTGAAATCGAGTCTAAAGTTATGAAATTGTAAATAATAAACTCTTTATGTTGTATAGCTCCCTCTCAAGGTCAAGATATTAATTAAGTTATAAAACAATGTTTCTTGACTAAAATCGACCGATTAGCTACTTCCGTTTGGATATATATCACAACTACATACTCTGAGATTTTCCCGGTCGCAGCTACCATTATACGGCCGTAGGCGCTATTTGAAATTTATCAAAATTTACCGGGATCACCGGTAAATTGTTATATTCAACCTTTCTCGAAGGCAGAAGTGTCTTAGGGGCTAAATTTTCTAGTGCTTATAGTACATCCACAGTGGCGTCCAAATATATCAAAATTGTAAAGAATCACTATCCACCCAATTTTCAAAATTTCCCAAAACTTTGTATTACCTTTAAGTGTGGTGCCAGTAGCGGGGAAATGACACCCGGGAAATGACATCAGTTGTTTATTACTTGAAATTCCTAATACTCGTTGTACAACATGTGTCATTAGGGACTTTTAGATTTGCACGACGACAACGTGGACTGCATGCTACTTGTGACGTCCTTTTAGTCCTTAAAAGGACGTTACACGTAGCAGCTAGTCCACGCAAATCCAAAAGTCCCTATATTTGTGATGTACGACTGCGTCAGCGACGTGTGCGGTCTTTGAAGCATCATGAGATTTATTCATTTTTTTTATTAAAAAATGTTATTTATTTGTTTATTTATTAACTATTTGCGGGAAGGAAAACCCTTGTGTGAGAGTGATATCGAAGAAAAGGTGAATGGAAAAAGAGAAAAGCAAATATTTGGTTGTAATATTGCATTAATGGCATGTGGGCCAATTCCCTGTACTGTAGAGGCTTGTTTAGCACAGGTCAACGGCGCTGGTTATAATAACCAAAATGACCCTTCGTGTGCTAGCAACGCGGGCATGAAAATACAATTTGTGAACACAAAATTATCTTGAGAGAATTTGAAATTAATTGGTTATCGTCGTCGACACACTACTTTGCGGAATGTTTTCTTGAAATCACTTCGAGTTATATAGTACACAAAAATATTGGCGGTGCAATTAAACGCTGCAATGGATTCTACAAATATGAAAATAATGCCGTTAAGCCGCTCCCCTGATGCTGACGCATAAGTCAGTGCAATACTACACGGCAGCCATGCGAGCATATAGCCACCGGTGACGATCAGTGGTGTACGAAGAGTGCGTAGGTTTTGCAGTATAGATCCATTCCTGTTAGCGCCTACTTTCTGTATACCGTTGTTACGGCGTGCTAGAACCGGATTCCGAACGTGAGGTGGTTCTTGGTCTATTGGACCTTCCTGGTTTGCTCCCATTTTAACCTCAGTTGTGTCCTGGGTAGGCCCAAGGTCGGCACTAGGACGGACAGATTGAACTTCATCGTTGCGTGGTGAAAATCGAGCCACAACAATCTGCTGTGCTGAAATCTGCAGCAAGTGGCGCCTTGCTATGCGTACAATGTGAGCATACATGACCAAAAGTAGTATTGCCACCATCCATAGAAGAGCAAACAACGCTACCGTGTAAGGCAGAAAAGAAGGATCAGAAAAGTCTACTTGGCATACTCCTAGTACTTCTTGAAACCTGATTATCTCGAATGATTCTTCTGAAATAGCAACACACAGCAGCATAGTGCCAACAGCGATAAATGTTGCTAAAAAGACGGACGCGACCGCTTTCTTTCGGGTGACGAGATCGTCATATAAGTAAGGTCGGGTGACCTGAATGTAACGATCAACATTCAACAAGAAAATAATTAATGCACTCACAGGTGTAGCACAGGTTCCTAGAAATCCTGTCACTTTACAGAAAACAGCCCCGGAATCGCTAGAGACCCATTCATTATACCAGAAAAAGACTATACCGCTATTAAGCAACATAACAGCGGTCATGAGGTCAGCAAGAGAGAGGGCGATGAAGAGGACTTGAGTTGCTTCGCCCATGGTTTCTTCCGGTATTTGAGGGATGATGACGAGGTTGAGGATGTTACCGATGGTGCCCGAGACGGCCACAACTGTTAATATGACAAAGTCGACTATGTCGGCAATGGATTGTCCTATATCGGGATCAGCTCCGGTGTGATTACCAGGGGTTGTCATCCATGCATCCATCTCTCCTCGATCTCGATCCTGCAACCTAAACACAATATAAATCGACCCCAGTCCATTAATATTAAAAAAAGACGTTGGTGATTATTTATTGACTGATTGCCATTACAACAAACAAAAAACACTAAATAGCGATGAGGTTGTCTCATTTTCCACTGCCTTATTTTAGGGTGGTCAAGCGTCTTGCTGCGGAGCACCATCAGTTGTAGGAAAGCAAGTGCCCCGGTCTCGCTTTGGCTACGCCCCTACTTTTGACTAGCGTCTTTCAAAGTAATGGAGGCCCGTTCGGGCTCGAACCTATGATATATGTATCGAGTTTTCTAATCAACGATAAGGAAAAGCTGTAGTCGAAAAGCAAAAAGGAAATAAGCAGCAAAGATTGTTGCGAGCAGAAGATAATTTTTCAAGATAAATTGTGTATGTTTTAAGAATGTATGTTCAATTCAATTCAATTCAAATGAACATTTATTTTCTTCCATTCAATTTGACAACATATCTGACATTTTTTCAAACAATACAATTATACGTAGGAACATAAATATAATCAAAGAACTTGTATTATAAGGAAGAAGGCGCGAAACCCGATAAGCAGAGCTTGTAATGGGTACGCCCGAATACATTTATATATTATAAATGGAGGAAAGGAAGAAAGGAAGAAAGGGATAGGGATGTAATTATTTATCGTTCAGGTAAGCCTGATTCCGATGACCGGGGTAATAATATGGTTGCAGGGCCCTCAGGGAGAACAGTATGAATACTGTTGAGGCTACTCTGGGTAAACAAGACATATTTGTATTATGATCATTTTTAACAGTCTATATAATAATATTTGATAATCTCTTCCTCCATGGCCCTGGTTTAAAAAATATATACAAATTACTTGTTCTGTGTCATACCTATTTCCGCGCAAAATATATTTCAAAACACATCGACAAATCTTGTTTATCTTCCTTTTTTTTTTAAATATTTCGTCTCCTCCTTCTTTTCTCATTCTTATTCTTCTTCTTCTTCTTCTTCTTCTTCTTCTTGTTATTCTCCTTCTTCGTTTTCTTCTTCTTTTCTAACCTATTTCCCACCTTAGAAATGAAGCAATAAAATTAAAAAACATAGAGAATAATCTAACCTGCTTTAAAGCTTACCTTGTAACTAACAATGTTGTTGCATATGTCGTTGTGGAGAAAACAAACATCCAGACTGACGTTCCAGAAGATGATATTCGAATAAAATCTAGTTGTGAACGAATAGCTTAATCAAACGTAGGTAGACTGCGGTGATCAGCTATATTAAGTTGATGTTATAGCAGATGTTATAGCATACTCTCCAACAGCTTTTAATGGCGCATGGAGTAAAAATGATAGTCGAAATTGAAATAAAAATCGTGAAATCTTGATGGAGTGATTTTAATCGTGAGATGGATCAAATCTGATACGGCCCGAATAATTCAGACGAAGACATTCTACTTGTCACTGCGACAATCAGGTAACTTGTGATTGATTTTGTAAACACACTCCCCTAGTTTAGTGGAAAGTATTGTACATGTTGCGGATCGATTAAAGTTTAAAGCTAACTTATCATTACAAAATGTGCAAGCCCATTTTTTATGAAGAGATTGTAAAAGCTAGAGTGGATGACGTCACAATGAAGTATAGTCTCGGGCAGCCAATCAAAACTCCACATCAAAAATTAATTGCATTTTCTTCTGGCGCAATCTGTCAACTTATGATGGTTTCTGCACTATGCTCAACAATTATTGAGAACGATTAAGCTAGATTTCCATTTTGTCATGGTCATTATGGTAGGTAAGGGTATAATGTATTTTATAATTGTATGATATGGCATGTCATTATGGTATGATGTATTATATAATGGGACAATACGTGTGGAGGCGAATGAGGCAGTGGAATCGCTAGAGACCCATTCATTATACCAGAAAAAGATTATACCGCTATTAAGCAACATAACAGCGGTCATGAGGTCAGCAAGAGAGAAGGCGATGAAGAGGACTTTTGCTTCGCCCATGTTTTCTTCTGGTATTTGAGGGATGACGACGAGGTTGAGGATGTTACCGATGGTGCCCGAGACGGCCACAACTGTTAATATGACAAAGTCGACTATGTCGGCAATTGATTGTCCTATATCGGGATCAGCTCCGGTGTGATTACCAGGGGTTGTCATCCATGCATCCATCTCTCCTCGATCTCGATCCTGCAACCTAAACACAATATAAATCGACCCCAGTCCATTAATATTAAAAAAAGACGTTGGTGATTATGAGATGGACTGATTGCCATTACAACAAACAAAAAACACTAAATAGCGATGAGGTTGTCTCATTTTCCACTGCCTTATTTTAGGGTGGTCAAGCGTCTTGCTGCGGAGCACCATCAGTTGTAGGAAAGCAAGTGCCCCGGTCTTGCTTTGGCTACGCCCCTACTTTTGACTAGCGTCTTTCAAAGTAATGGAGGCCATTTCGGGCTCGAACCTATGATCTATGTATCGAGTTTTCTAATCAACGATAAGGAAAAGCTGTAGTCGAAAAGCAAAAAGGAAATAAGCAGCAAAGATTGTTGCGAGCAGAAGATAATTTTCCAAGATAAATTGTGTATGTTTTAAGAATGTTCAATTCAATTCAATTCAAATGAACATTTATTTTCTTCCATTCAATTTGACAACATATCTGACATTTTTTCAAACAATACAATTATACGTAGGAACATAAATATAATTAAAGAACTTGTATTTTAAGGAAGAAGGTGCGAAACCCGATAAGCAGAGCTTGTAATGGGTACGCCCGAATACATCTATACATTATAAATGGAGGAAAGGAAGAAAGGAAGAAAGGGATAGGGATGTAATTATTTATCGTTCAGGTAAGCCTGATTCCGATGACCGGGGTAATAATATGGTTGCAGGGCCCTCAGGGAGAACAGTATGAATACTGTTGAGGCTACTCTGGGTAAACAAGACATATTTGTATTATGATCATTTTTAACAGTTTATATAATAATATTTGATAATCTCTTCCTCCATGGCCTGGTTTAAAAAATATATACAAATTACTTGTTCTGTGTCATACCTATTTCCGCGCAAAATATATTTCAAAACACATCGACAAATCTTGTTTTATCTTCCTTTTTTAAAAATATTTCGTCTCCTCCTTCTTTTCTCATTCTTATTCTTCTTCTTCTTCTTCTTGTTATTCTCCTTCTTCATTTTCTTCTTCTTTTTCTAACCTATTTCCCACCTTAGAAATGAAGCAATAAAATTAAAAAACATAGAGAATAATCTAACCTGCTTTAAAGCTTACCTTGTAAAGAACTAACAATGTTGTTGCATATGTCGTTGTGGAGAAAACAAACATCCAGACTGACGTTCCAGAAGATGATATTCGAATAAAATCTAGTTGTGAACGAATAGCTTAATCAAACGTAGGTAGACTGCGGTGATCAGCTATATTAAGTTGATGTTATAGCAGATGTTATAGCATACTCTCCAACAGCTTTTAATGGCGCATGGAGTAAAAATGATAGTCGAAATTGAAATAAAAATCGTGAAATCTTGATGGAGTGATTTTAATCGTGAGATGGATCAAATCTGATACGGCCCGAATAATTCAGACGAAGACATTCTACTTGTCACTGCGACAATCAGGTAACTTGTGATTGATTTTGTAAACACACTCCCCTAGTTTAGTGGAAAGTATTGTACATGTTGCGGATCGATTAAAGTTTAAAGCTAACTTATCATTACAAAATGTGCAAGCCCATTTTTTATGAAGAGATTGTAAAAGCTAGAGTGGATGACGTCACAATGAAGTATAGTCTCGGGCAGCCAATCAAAACTCCACATCAAAAATTAATTGCATTTTCTTCTGGCGCAATCTGTCAACTTATGATGGTTTCTGCACTATGCTCAACAATTATTGAGAACGATTAAGCTAGATTTCCATTTTGTCATGGTCATTATGGTAGGTAAGGGTATAATGTATTTTATAATTGTATGATATGGCATGTCATTATGGTATGATGTATTATATAATGGGACAATACGTGTGGAGGCGAATGAGGCAGTGGAATCGCTAGAGACCCATTCATTATACCAGAAAAAGATTATACCGCTATTAAGCAACATAACAGCGGTCATGAGGTCAGCAAGAGAGAAGGCGATGAAGAGGACTTTTGCTTCGCCCATGTTTTCTTCTGGTATTTGAGGGATGACGACGAGGTTGAGGATGTTACCGATGGTGCCCGAGACGGCCACAACTGTTAATATGACAAAGTCGACTATGTCGGCAATTGATTGTCCTATATCGGGATCAGCTCCGGTGTGATTACCAGGGGTTGTCATCCATGCATCCATCTCTCCTCGATCTCGATCCTGCAACCTAAACACAATATAAATCGACCCCAGTCCATTAATATTAAAAAAAGACGTTGGTGATTATGAGATGGACTGATTGCCATTACAACAAACAAAAAACACTAAATAGCGATGAGGTTGTCTCATTTTCCACTGCCTTATTTTAGGGTGGTCAAGCGTCTTGCTGCGGAGCACCATCAGTTGTAGGAAAGCAAGTGCCCCGGTCTTGCTTTGGCTACGCCCCTACTTTTGACTAGCGTCTTTCAAAGTAATGGAGGCCATTTCGGGCTCGAACCTATGATCTATGTATCGAGTTTTCTAATCAACGATAAGGAAAAGCTGTAGTCGAAAAGCAAAAAGGAAATAAGCAGCAAAGATTGTTGCGAGCAGAAGATAATTTTCCAAGATAAATTGTGTATGTTTTAAGAATGTTCAATTCAATTCAATTCAAATGAACATTTATTTTCTTCCATTCAATTTGACAACATATCTGACATTTTTTCAAACAATACAATTATACGTAGGAACATAAATATAATTAAAGAACTTGTATTTTAAGGAAGAAGGTGCGAAACCCGATAAGCAGAGCTTGTAATGGGTACGCCCGAATACATCTATACATTATAAATGGAGGAAAGGAAGAAAGGAAGAAAGGGATAGGGATGTAATTATTTATCGTTCAGGTAAGCCTGAATCCGATGACCGGGGTAATAATATGGTTGCAGGGCCCTCAGGGAGAACAGTATGAATACTGTTGAGGCTACTCTGGGTAAACAAGACATATTTGTATTATTATCATTTTTAACAGTCTATATAATAATATTTGATAATCTCTTCCTCCATGGCCCTGGTTTAAAAAATATATACAAATTACTTGTTCTGTGTCATACCTATTTCCGCGCAAAATATATTTCAAAACACATCGACAAATCTTGTTTATCTTCCTTTTTTTTATAAATATTTCGTCTCCTCCTTCTTTTCTCATTCTTCTTCTTCTTCTTCTTCTTCTTCTTCTTCTTGTTATTCTCCTTCTTCGTTTTCTTCTTCTTTTCTAACCTATTTCCCACCTTAGAAAAGGAAGCAATAAAATAACAAACATAGAGAATAATCTAACCGGCTTTAAAGCTTACCTTGTAAAGAACTAACAATGTTGTTGCATATGTCGTTGTGGAGAAAACAAACATCCAGACTGACGTTCCAGAAGATGATATTCGAATAAAATCTAGTTGTGAACGAATAGCTTAATCAAACGTAGGTAGACTGCGGTGATCAGCTATATTAAGTTGATGTTATAGCAGATGTTATAGCATACTCTCCAACAGCATTAAATGGCGCATGGAGTAAAAATGATAGTCGAAATTGAAATAAAAATCCTGGAATCTTGATGGAGTGATTTTAATCGTGAGATAGATCAAATCTGAAAACACCCGAATAATTCAGACGAAGACACTCTATTTGTCACTGCGACAATCAGGTAACTTGAGATTGATTTTGTAAACACACTCCCTTAGGCCTTAGTTAAGTGGAAAGTATTATATATGTTGCGGATTGATTAAAGTTTAAAGCTAACTTATCATTACAAAATGTGCAAGCCCATTCTTTATGAAGAGATTGTGAAAGCTAGAGTGGATGACGTCACAATGAAGTATAGTCTCGGGCAGCCAATCAAAACTCCACATCGAAAATTAATTGCATTTTCTTCTGGCGCAATCTGTCAACTAATGTTGGTTTCTGCACTATGCTCAATAATTATTGAGAACGATTAAGCTAGATTTCCATTTTGTCATGGTCATTATGGTAGGTAAGGGTATAATGTATTTTATAATTATATGATATGGCATGTCATTATGGTATGATATATGATATAATGGTACGATACATCGAGGTGAATGAGGCGGTGGAGGAGGGGGGGGGGGACACATAGGGGGCTACACGTACCCTCCCTCTCCCCTTACCGAGCATTTTGAAATTTCTAGTATTTTGACACCTGTCGTGCTGTGTCATACCACTTGTAATGTTTCGTGATAACAAGCAATTTAAGACCTGTGGTTTTCAGTTAATGAATAAAAATGTGTAAACAATTAATGTTCTCGGCGTGTGGAATGTTTGAGGCAATGGATGGGGAAAAATCAACTACGTAAAGTATTAGGTTGCCTATATCATGTCCATCGGAATTGACTAACCTTTAATCATATCGTTCAACGGTAATTTAAGAAGAACGGTACTGTCACGTGAGTGACCTTTGTTATTCTTTAAACTGCTACTATATCAGAAAAGACAACAAAACACAAATATATAGAGGTATAATGAAGTTTAATCTTCAGCCTTCAAATTGTGGCATTTAACATGAAATAATCTACAAATACATAACTCTAATATTGGCTAGCTTCCATATGAATGCCTCACACCCCCGGGTCGCTTGACCTGTCTCTCTACTTGGGCAGCTCAGCTCTGTAGTGTCTCTCTATCAGACTCCCTTCTTGACCACGGATGACGTGCATACAGGCCGAGATCGAGCTCCTTATTAGAGGGTCCAATACTTTTATATCGAAAACATGGCAGCTTGGGCTCACATCTCGCCTCGACGTGGAAATCTCCCATAGAAAACATTTTAGCTGCCTTACTAAAATATACATAACTTTTGTACCCTAGCACTAACTTGAAGAACCTCTATTTATTCACTTTCAAAAACATCAAAACCATGAAAGGTATGCAAGACACGTTTACTTTTAATAGGTAGATATTTATATTTATATTCCTACAGGTTGTCGGATTTCATTTCATTTCATTTATTTATACAAACACGGTAACTTTCTCAGCCTAAACGGCTGTTCTTCAGAAAGTCCGTGTTAATTGAATAACAAATATACAAATTATTTTACAAACAAAAACCATTGACAAAAGATAACAAAACATAAACATATGCAAAATAAACGAATCAAATCAAAACAAAGGAAAACATAATTGGCATGGGTAACTATGAAGGATAAGAAAATATTATAAAAACATGAATCGTTATAATGTAGAAAATACAAAATAACAATAATGAATAAAAAGTAGATAATTAATAATAATAATAATAATATTTAATTTTTATATAGCGCTTAATACAAATGTCTCTAAGCGCTTTACAAATATATAATATAATTAACGAAGAGGTGTATTGTAAACCGAGAGTCTGACTGACTCTCCTCCCAAGGATCAACACCCCCCCCCCCCCCTCCAACATCGTGTATTACTTAGATGGGGACATGATGTGTTTTTTAAAAACATTTCTATTCTCTATGGTTTTCAGTTCCTGTAAAATTGTGTTCCAGCGTTTCGACCCTCTATAACTTAAACTCCTTATTTGATAATTAGTTTGGTCCTTAGGAACTGCGAAATTTTAAAAAGAGTGTCGGGTATTTTACACGTGATGCGCTTTTCAAAGAAAGTATATAGGTTTTGGTGCATTATTTATAAAATATTTGGTGCATCACTATTAATGTCCTTTAAAAAAAAAATCTTTCTAAAATGATATCTAATTGAAAAGTAAGAACAGCTGACCTGTTGAGAATCTTGGGTCTTTCCTTAAGACAATTTTTAGCGCTTCATTTTGTAAAGTTTGAAATTTTCTTAAGTTTGTTACCCCTGTATTTGCATAGACTATATCACAGTAATCAAAATGACATTGAATCATGGATTCATAAAAACAATACTGCTTGGCGTTGTGTAATAATCGGACGAATTCATACATACATAATTTAACCAAAACTGTTCTTCTTATTTCGTTGATGTAAAGGTTCTATCTTAGATTTCGTCTAGAATTACGCCAAGATACTTACACGACCACGATGAAACTCTCGGAATGGGTTTACTCTCTAGGCTAGTAAATGTTTATCAGGGTCAAGTCTGTTAAACTTACTTCTAGTACCTACAACAAGAAACTCACATTCAATTTCAGTTTGTTACTTTTTAGATATTCACATACAGATTCTAGGTCTTTGTTTAACGTTGTCAAACCTTGAACATTAGGGACTTTTAGATTTGCGTGGACTGATACGTGTGACGTCCATTCAAGGCAGTGTATTAAAAGGACGTCGACCGTAGCAATCCACATTGTCTTCGTGCAAATATAAAAGTCCCTATTGTTGGTACCTACAACAAGAAACTCACATTTAATTTCAGTTTGTTACATTTTAGATATTCACATACAGATTCTAGGTCTTTGTTTAACGTTTCTGTCAAATCTTGAACACTGTTACTACTGAAATGCACGTATCTTCAGCATACATTTATACCTTAGACTGCTTCACTGCAGTTGGTAATTCGTTCACGTATATTAAAAATAGCATGGGTCCTACGATAGTACCTTGCGGTATTCCGAATGTAAGTTTTTTAGTATTCGAGCTAATACCATTCATTGTAATCAATTGCTTTCTCCCTATAAAATAACCTTCAAATCGTTTAGTAACTTTTTCAGACATACCGATGAAACGTAACTTTTGCAGAAGGCTGTGATGATCAATGCAGTCAAATGCTTTTTGTAAATCGAGCATAACAATTGCTGTTGAGCACCCTTTGTCTATGTTATCAAATAAATCTTCTATGATATTTAAAAGTGTAGTAGTAGTTGGGTGTGTTTTGGCCGAAAACCTGACTGATTATCACATAGTAAGTTGTTGTCATTTACAAATTCATATATCTGCTTGAAAACAATTTTTGTTATCACTTTTGCTAGTACTGGAATAACCGATATTGGTCTGTTTGCTTTTTTCTTGTTTATCTCCCTTTTTATATATGGGAGTAATACGTGACATTTCCATTGAAGCGGAACAATTCCTTGAGTCAAGGACATATTTATTATATGACACATTGGTGTGGCATTATATGACATATTGGATTGGCAATATGTGGGGATATAATCTTCATAAACAATGCTGGGATCTCATCTGAACCCGTAGCCTCTTTGACAGAAATGTCTTTTAATTTCTTTAAACCAGTGCTTTCGGAAACATCGGCAAAATTGAATTCGCCAGCGGAAACATCAAAACAATAATTTTTAAACGTCATATCTGGAGAAGGATGTACGACTGCGTCAGTGACGTGTACTGTCTTTGACGCACCATGAAATTCATTCATTTATTTATTTCATTTTATTTATTTATTTATTTACCATTTGTGGGATGGAACATCCCTATGTGAGAGTGCAGATATCGAAGAAAAGGTGAATGGAAAACGAGAAAAGCAAATATTGAGTTGTGATATTGCATTAATGGCATGTGGGCCACTTGCCTGTAGAGGCCTTGTTTAACACAGGTCTATGGCGCTGGTGACTAATGCAATCAAAATAACGCTTCGTGTGCAAGCAACGCGGTCATGAAAAATAATTTTGAGAGAATTTGAAATTAGTTGGTTATCGTCGTCGACACAGTATTTTGCGGAATGTTTTCTTGAAATCACTTCGAGTTATCAAGTAAACACAAATATTGACGGTGCAATTACTCGCTGCCATGGAAGCAACAACTCTGAAAACAATGCCGTTCAGCCGCTCCTCCGATGCTGACGCATAAGTCAGTGCAATAGTAAACGGCAGCCAGGCGAGCAGATAGCAACCGGTGACGATCAGTGGAGTACGGAGTGTGCGAAGTTTTGGCAGTATAGATCCATTCCGCTTAGCGCGTACTTTCTGTATATCCTCATTACGACGTGCTCGAACCGGATTCCGAACGTTAGGTGGCGATGGTACTTGGTCTATCGGACCTTCTGGGATTCCTCCCATTTTAACTTCGGTTATATCCTGGGTAGGCCCAAGGTCGACAGTAGAACAGACAAATTGAACTTCATCATTGCGTGGTGAAAATCGAGCCACGACAATCTGCTGTGCTGAAATCTGCACAAAATGGCGCCTTGCTATGCGTACAATGTCAGCATACATGATCAAAAGTAGAATTGCCACCATCCATATAAAAGCAAACAACGCTACCGTGTAAGGCAGAAAAGAAGGATCCGAAAAGTCTATCTGGCATAGTCCTATTACTTTTTGAAACCTGATTATGTCGAATGATTTTTCGGAAATAGCAACATACAGTAGCATAGTGCCAACAGCGATAATTGTTGCTAAAAAGAGAGAAGCGACCGCTTTCTTTCGGGTGACGAGATTGTCATATAAGAAAGGTCGAGTGACCTGAATGTAACGATCAACATTCAACAAGAAAATACTGATTGCACTGACAGGTGGAGCACAGGTTCCTAGAAATCCTGTCACTTTGCAAAACACAGCCCCGGAATCGCTGGAAACCCATCGATTATAACGGATAAAGGTTATACCGCTAAGCAACATAACAGCGGTCATGAGGTCAGCAAGAGAGAGGGCGATGTAGAGGACCCGGGTCGCTTCGCCCATGTTTTCTTCTGGTATTTGAGGGATGACGACGAGGTTGACGATGTTACCGATGATGCCGATGACGGCCACAACTGTTATCATGACGGACCCGACTATCTCGGCAATGAATTGTCCTATATCGGGATCAGCTTCGGTGTGATTGCCAGGGGTTGTCATCCATGCATCCATCTTTCCACGATCTCGATCTTGCAACCTAAACGCAAGACAAATCAACCCAACAGGCCATTAAAAAGCATTTAAGCTGTCTCATTTTTCCCTGCCAAATTTTAGGGGTGGAGCGTCTAGCCGTGGAGCACCAACATTTTGTGGGAAAGAAAGTGCCCTGGTCTCGCTTCGGCTACGCCCCTACTCATAACTAACGTTGTTCCACGTAATGGAGACCCACTTTTTTCTTTGAAGTCCAAAAAGACACTCGAAAAACAACGAGGAAAAAGGTAGCCAAGATTTTGTGAGCAGAAGAAGATAATTTTCCAAGATGATTTATGTATGTTTTAAGAATTTGTGTATTTATTTATAATTCTTATTGCTTTTACAGCTTATGAAATAAAATTTGATAATCTCTTCTTCCATGGCCTTGGTTTGGAATTAAAAATAAATATTATATGTTTTGTGTCATAACCGTTTCCACGCAAAACATACTTCAAAACAACTAATTTCGACACATCGACAAGTTTAATCTTGTTCTTTCTTCCTTTTTTTTAATCGTTTGCCTCTTCTTTTCTCATTCTTGTTCTTGTTCTTTTTCTTCTTTTGTTATTCTCCTTCTTCGTTTTCTTCTTCTTTTTCTAACTCTTTTTCCACCTTGGAAAAGGAAGCAATAATCTAAAAATTAAAATTAAAAACAAACAAAGAGAGTTTGTATTTAACCGGCTCTAAAGCTTACCTTATAAAGAACTATCGATGTTGTTACAATAGTCGTTGCAGAGAAAACATACACCCAGACTGACGTTCCTGAAGATGATATTCGAACAAAATCTAGTTGCGACCGAATAGCTTAATCAAACGTAGGTAGACTGCGGTGATCAGCTATATTAAGTCGATGTTATAGAATACTCACCAACAGCATTTAATGGCGCACGGAGTAAAAATGATAGTCGATATTGAAATTGATGGAGTGATTTTAATCGTGAGATAGATAAAAGCTGATAACACCCGAATTATTCAGACACAGACACGCTACTTGTCACTGCGACAATCAGCTAACTTATGATTGATGTTGTAATCACCCTCACCTAGCTAAGTGGAAAGTATTGTACAGGTTAAAAGCTTACTTATCATAAAAAATATGCAAGCCCATTTTTAATGAAGAGATTGTAAAAGGCTACAGTGGATCAGGGAGTTGTAATGACGTCACAATAAGGTATAGTCTCGTCAGCCAATCAAAACTCGACATCGAACATTAATGGCATTTTTCTGGAGCAATTAATCTGTCAAAAATTGATGGTTTCTGCACCACGCATAATAATTATTGACCTAGATAAACTGTGCGAATACCCATTTTGTCCTGGTCATAATGGTACGATATATGATATAATGGTACACTGATACATGCATGTGAAGGCGAATGAGGAGGTGGGGAGGATGGATATAGGGGGCAGCACCCCTACCCCCTGCCCCTGTCCGAGAATTTTGTTCACAGCACTTGTAATATTGCGTTATAACAAGCATTCTAAGACTTGTGGTTTTCAGTTAATGGATACAATTGTGTAAGCAATTAATTTTCTCGGCGTGTGGAGTGTTTTCAGAAATGAATGTATGGGGAAAAATCAACTACGTAAAGTATTAGGTTGCCTCTATCATGTCCATCGAAATAGACTAACCTTTAATCATATAGTTCAACGGTAATTTTAGAAGAACGGTACTGTCACGTGAGTGACCTCTTTTTATTCTTTAAACTGCTACTATATCAGAAAAGATAATTGCATGCCTTCAAGGGCTCGAAAAGAGCAGGTAATATTAGGTTTGAAATACGTTAGTAGTCCTATCTAACTCTAACATGGTGCGTCAAAGAATGCACCAGTCGCTGACGCAATCCTACGTCAGTAAAATGACATCTCGTGTATAACGGACATTATAAGAGTTCATATTACCTCATTCAAGCTTAACTGAACTAGCCTTATTTGATAAGTCAGCTTCTATCAGTTTTTTTAATTATTATTATTTTATTTGGCAGAAAACACATGATATCAAAATACAGAATTGAAATAATTAATTAATAGCAAATCACACAAAAATACATGAACACTGGGTGCACCCGGCTGTCCCGCCAGGCCTTGGTCAAAGTTAACCAAATAACTATAGTCCGCAGACCGCCCTCACCTTTATCCCAACCAGATGCAACCAGTGTGGCAGATTTATGGACATTAAGGACAATCTAGGAGAAACATGTACCACATTCAAATAATTAAAATATATCTAGACAAAGCCTACACATTTTCCCAGGTGTTGAATCACACGCCGGAGACTCATGAACACACCAGTAGAAAAAAGTGGCAAAATATGATCATTAGGGAAAATTTTGTATCCGGTGTGTGATTTAACCCTAAAAAAACATATATACCTATACATGTATTAAAAATAATTAAACAAATATGCAAAATGTGACATTACAAGAGGGATAATATTGCACAGACAAAATAAATGCATATATACGTGTAATTGATGGAAAATTGCATGAAAGTTGCAAGAACCAACTCAGTCGAGGTTAAAAATCACTGAATAGTGAATACATACATGTAGAAACATAAGGTGATGGAGGTCATTCAATATCCTAGTGACCAAGAGGATAGTGAATTATTAAGTTCAGGTGAAATCTATGGAACATATGTATTAACAATTTATAAGTAAAAACTGCTTTAGCATGTTGGCAGGCCAGCTTAATATACATGTATAACTACAAAACATTCTTCTAATAATTATATTGCACTGCTAAGCTAAATATCTGAGATTTCATAATAGTTTTGGAAATTTAAAGTAATGACTCAACTGAGAGGGAACATTCACATTTCATGGGGCCTTTATAATTGCATTTTACTTTACCACTGGGTCAAAGTCGTTAGCTGGGTAACACATGACTTATGATGAACAAAACCATGTTAGAATGGAGTAAGGAGGCAATTTGATTTCATATACATGTAGTCAGAGATCGCTTTTGAAATCAGAGACTCCATCAGCTTGATGACAATAGATGTTAACGTGATCGTGCGATAATTTGAAACAATTGATCTATCCCCAGCTTTGAACGCTGAGACACTATTTGCAGATTTCCATCCTTCAGGTAGTGATCGTTGGCTGATCGAGTGACATATTAAAAAGACGTTGCATGATAGGAGATATCACATCCACTGATTTCTTGAGAAGATTACGAGTGATTAAATCAGGGCCAGGACTTTTCTTGTCCTGGAACTGCACGATGCCCCAGTGAATTTCCTGAGTTGAAATCGAGATGGAATGGAGTTGAGGTAGTGGATGATCACATGTACTAGGACCATCGGGCAACACACATGGAGGAGGGTAGATGGACTGGAAGAATTCTCCAAAGTTGTTGGCTATGTCACTAGACTTATTAATGACTGCCCCACCTACGAGTAGAACTGGAGGAGATGTACTCTTCTTCCTAGATCTGACATATGCAAAGAAACGCTTCCTGTTGTCCGGGAGAGCGAAGAGCTTATTTAAAATACATACAGTTGCTCGCATTAATTGCATTCTTTGTATCTGTGCGAAGAGCTTTGAACTTTTTCCATTCTCGTGGATCATTTGAACACTTTGCATGCTTTTTATGCTTTTTGGTGATCAGCTTCTTTATTTCCTTCGTAATCCAAGGTTTGGATTTTGTAGATTTACTAAGTTTCCGGGGAATCGAGTCACGGGAGGCAGCATGAAAAATGTCAAGAAAACCTTCCAAACTGGCATTGATGTCATCGGTATAAAAAAAAGAGGTGGCAAGGAGCTAGCTCAAGGAGGCGGTTAAAATAGTCAAAGTCAGCTTCCTTATAAATCAGTAGACTGAAATTCACGTAGAGTATCCCTGCAAGCGTACGGTTTCGGTGATCTCAATTTGAAGAACACAGAAAAATAGTCGCTACACACAGGGTTTGGCTCAGTAGAAACAGATTCCAATCAATCTGGACAATTTGAGTAAAGATGGTCAATAATAGAGCCTATTGTAGGGTCACGAGAGGATGTCCGTGTGAAGGAAGATACCACCTGCAATAAATCCACAGCAATCTGGTAGCATCAGCCAGTGGCGGATCCAGGGGGGGGGGGCCCGGGGGGCCCGGGCCCCCCCCCCCCCTTGAGAAAAAAATCATGTAAAATCACGCGATTTTTACCTTTTTTGGGGGTTGGGCCCCCCCCCTGGCGCTCAAGGGGGGGGGTGCAAATTTTAAAAATTTCCGAGGACCAAAAAAAAAAAAAAAAAATGTGCTCACTACCCCCCCCCCCCCCCCCCCCCCCCCCCCCCCCCCCCACTGAGCGACTTTTCGGCTGGCTGAGTCGTTGCGATTTTTTTTTGGACTCCAAAAAAAAAAAAAAAAGTGTCCGCTTACCCCCCCCCCCCCCCCCCCCCCCCCACCCCCCCCCCCCCCCCACTGAGCGACTTTTCGGCCGGCGCAATTTTCAAATTTTCGGGAGCAAAAAAAAAAAAGTTGGGCCCCCCCCCTAAGAAATCCTGGATCCGCGCCTGGCATCAGCATTAGGATCAGAGACATCGATGTTGAAGTCCCCTCAAGAGTAAGATTCCCCTGTAACTCAATGTTGTGTTTTATTTAATTTCCACAAACCTCTGACATTTCAAAAGGTAGATCTATTCATGAAAAGATTCAGCGAGCAGTTTCCTAGAAATTAGGGACTCTTAGATTTGCATCACATTGCCTTAAAAGGATGTCACATTTAGCAGTCCACGTTCTCGTCGTGCAAATCTAAAAGTCCCTATTATGAAATAGAGGTCTCTTAATTAACGCGGTTCACCCATCAAAGTATTTGCTTTACCATTGTTGTAGTCTATTGTTACCGACGCTGATTCGGTCAAGAGCGAAGAAACGCTTATCATCATTAATAATTCATGCAATTTGGAGCAGTTGACTTTTACTACTCAATAAGGAACTGCGGCGTTTTCGGAACAGTGAATGGTGAGGGGGGGGGGGGGGGGGAAGGTGTCGACCAAATGCTAACCATCATTAAAATACATAATTTCTCATTTTTCCAACGAGCAGAGATATGACCATTAGAAAAGATGCTTTATTTTGTTGGTACCCGATACACCCTTAACTGCTCAAGAATTGTCAGCGATGAATTGCCAAATTAGGACAATTCCGGAGTTTTCTAAAACTTTTATTCCCCCTCTAAACAGCGACCGTCACACAAAAAAAAAAAACCCGGGAACGCGCCCAAATCCCGCTTTTTTTTTGTTTTTTAGCTGGTGCAGTGCATGGTGTATTCACGTACACGAGGCCGGGGTCTATACTGTCTAGTTAACGATAGCAGGATTTCGAAACTAGGGCAGAAAATGAGTGAGAATTTGGAAATAATTTGATGATTTTATGCATTTATATCCCATTTAAACAAACAAAATAAATATTTTGGTTCTATCAAACAGTAAAAAAAAAAAAAAATTACTAGAAAGCCGACCGTAGATTTTAAGAGTTTTGGGTCGGTCGCAAAGGGCAATGCAACATCTTTTTTTTGTACGCCT